>PVIC010030039.1:0-22139 GCA_004025085.1 Thryonomys swinderianus
AAAATGAGACCTTTTCTTAAAAAACAAACAAACAAATAAACAAACAGTGTGCTTCAGCAGTGCATCTACTCTCAGACATGGGGAGGTGCTGAAGCCACCGCTTTGATCTCTTTCTTCCAATCTTTGAAATATGTTGCAAAAATAAAAAAAGATTTTCTAAGCTACAGACATCCATCCCCCCATTTGACAGAAAAGTACTTAATGAGCAATATAGCACATGGGAAATCCAACAAATGAAAACAATGACATGCTTGTAATGGAACCAAGTTCTCTGATGTGACGTCAAAGATTGTGTTTACCATGTATCACTAGCTCATGAAAAGATCAAAATCGAAATTGCAGACAGAAAGCCTTCAGAGTTGACTGGGTTTGTTTAATTAGATGCATGTGGTTCTGAGGGAGGAGTCAGGAAGACAATCTGGTTTTTAGGTAAGAGCCCAGGAGAAGGGGAATTCACTAAGGGAATGGTGAGCTGGACACACCAGATATATGGTTCACTTAAAGGATGCAAGACCTATCTCAAAAGTTAGGCGTTATATGAAAGCTGCTGGACTTTCTGAAGCCAGGTACTGAGCAGGATAATGGGCTGGGCACTGGGAAGCAGGTGTGCAGAATATCAAGCCGATTTGGTTTGGCACGTCATTGGTAGGAAGTTCACAGATTAAAAAGAAATAACAGATTCTCAATATCAAGTGCGATCATGACATGTGTATATACAATGTACCAATAAAGATAAAAAATTTTAAAAGAAGAGTCTTGGCCCATTTTTCTTTTTCTTTTCTTTTCTTTTCTTTCTTTCTTTCTTTCTTTCTTTCTTTCTTTCTTTCTTTCTTTCTTTCTTTCTTTCTTTCTTTCTTTCTTTCTTTCTTTCTTTCTTTTTCTTTCTTTCTTTCTTTTTTTTTTAAAGAGAGTGGAATGGGGGATATGAGAGGGCGCAGAGGCTGGCTCATGTGGGGAAGGCAGCTACAGCTTTTCGAAGCAAGTCTCTGTGTGGAGGGTTGAAGGAGCAGACGGTGAACTCGCAGCACTGCTCTCCCCATAGGGATTTCCAAGTGAGGAGGAAAAGACTGAGCGATTGCTGGGGCTCCGGCCTGGACCCTCTGCCAGGTCACACTCACCACGTCCAGCCACAGCGTAGCCTTAACCGCACGTGGGATGGGCACTTGGGATGTTTTAAAACCAAATGAAATGTCGTGATTAGTTGCTAATGGTTAACTCATATTTAATACAATCTGAACACACAAACGTGTGCATGCAAAAGAGCTGGGTCTGAGGCTATAGCTCAGCAGCTATATAAGAGTCCTTACCTAGCATATGTGAAGTCTCCATCCCCGCTAGTGTGCAGAAAACCAGAATGAATGACAAAGAAAAAGTAAATAAAACACAACGAAAATAACTGAGGAAAGAGAAGAGCTGACAGCTAGAGGAGGCGTTTACGAGAGACACTCAGGTATTTCTGCGTGTGTCCCTCAGCATCAGTCCAAATACCACGGCATATTATTAGTTTAAAATTTAAAAGTACAAACCCAAAAGCATCTAAACACAATAAAATAAACCTATTATTCACTGATGCTTAAGGCTACAGACCTTAGGAGGATATCTCAGAGTCCTTACTGTGACTTTTATTTCTTCGTTTAGAAGCCTAAGATAAAGGAACTGAAGAGCGCTAATGTCTACTGACATTCCTCGAAACCAACAACATTAGGCGACATTTCTCATTTATTTTCTCATCTACATGGACGTGGATATTTCACACCTTCAAAGGAAAATTTGGCATCCAGAGAAGCCAAATCACTTATCCAAGGCCTTTTGTGAGGAGGTTTGAAAGGTTTGTGAACAGCACCAGTCCTTGGTTGTCATAAGGGAAGCCATGAAAACTGCTCAGGCCTACGGACAGCCTTCTTTTTATAAAGCTGTGCTTTTTGGAAGTGTAGCAGTGAATTCTGCTGGGGCACAGAAAATAAAATTTTAACTCCATTCTTTTCCTTGGTTTTAAAGTACACGATTAACACTCTAAAGATAAGGAAGATCTTTTATTTGAGTCTCTCGAGAGCTGAACACAAGCAATTATTAAACGCCCTCCTTTGTGACTGGAAGGGAAGATCTTAATCCTTAATGTGCTGAAAGGGAGATAGAGAGGTGAAATGACTACCTGAAGTTCACACAATCAGTCCGTGAAAGAATATCTCAAGAATAACCCAGCGGGGTCTCCGCAATTGGCGGAGGCAATTAGTAGAGCCTCGTGCAGTACGCAGCATCTCCCTCTGTCCTAAGCGTGATGTCCCACTCTTTGCCAGAGGGCACTGAACTCCCCTCTTTGCCTCTTCACCATGTGTGAGACAGTGATTTTTATGCAAATGTACTTTGTCAAAAATTCAGATCCCTGTAATTTCATCCTAAGTTCTCTTCATTTATTTTTAAAGGTCTTAGTGCAGAAGTTCTCAAATACTTTGAGTAGGCTGAAAAAGGCTCATCAAAGCAATTCCATCTCTGGTTGGTTCCTTTGACCATACCATCCAGAAGCCTTTCAGAAATCAAGCAAAAAATTTGGTGCTGTAAATCCCTAAGATACCGGGATTACAGGCCAACCTTGAGGGTGGTGGTTGATGTACTTGAGATTTGTCCCTAAACCAGATCCTGTCTTGGTCTTGGGGGTTACTTCTTACCCACAATCCTCATTGGAGTGGAGCCCTATGGTGTCCCCAGTGGGCCACTCCTCCTCAACCTCCTTACTCATGTGCTGAGATGTACAGGTGATAGGGCGAGATGTCACATCCACGAGTGTGAGATATCTTGTAAGATTGTTCCTGCACAGACCAGAGACTGGCTCCTGCTACCTCTGAAGGAGGAAGGTGCCACCTCCTAAGGGAGCCTGTGAGAGGCCCACATGGCAAGGGACTGTGCAGAGCTGCTAGGAGCCGAGTGGCTCTTGTTCATCATCAGCGTGAACCTTGAAGGATTGAATTCTGCCAGCGTCATATGAGCTTCAAAGAGGATCTGAGATCCAGAGAGAAGTGCAGACTGACTAGCACTTTGAAGATGACCTTGCAAGATTCTATCAGAGAACCCAGCTGAGTCATTTCTGGGCTCTTCAGCCCCAAAACTGATGAACAACAGATTTCTTTAAGCCACTGAGATGTGGTAATTTCTTATACATCAACAGCAATCTAATACAAATAACTTTCATTTTTAGGTTAAAAGGTTATTAAAAATGATTAAAGTGACACCTTAAAGATATGTTTGAATCTGACAGATACTTAGTTAGACCCATTATAATTCAAAGCAGGGAAAGACTGAGAGGAGATGGATTTGGGTTCTAAAGCAAGAAGGTCGAACTACTTGCAAATATCTCCCTTCAGAATTGGAGACAACAGGCTTGGGTTAATTACTGAAAGGAAACACCCAAAACATACGCCCTAATAAAATGTAATACCAGGGAGACGGTTCACAACCACCTAAACTCAAAGTATAGTTACACTTGATTTTGAAAGGATAGCAAAATCATATATTGCATTTATAATATAAAATTGTGATAGGCATATATTATATACGATATAATATATTATATAAATACTGGAATGATCTTCTAATTCCTAGGGTTCCTGGATGTCACATTTTGTTCACCACCTATTATAATATAAACTTAAAAAAAATTCTCATTTGAGAAACTAGAAAAAAAAAGAATTCCTGAGTACTACCTCAGACTAAAGTGAATCAAAGGACATTTACTCTCTTTGTCCCTGCACAAACACTGCAGACACACACATGCACGCATGCACACACACACACACACACACACACACGGGCCTCATGGGATTCCAATGGAGCCAGTCTCCTCTAGTCACTGATGTTTGACATTTCAGGCATCTTCACAATTAGGTCAATTCTCTTTTGTTGTTTAAGACCCTGCAGAGGCTGTCATCTAGCCCAGTGGCTTCTCAGTCTTAGCTGCACATTGTCATTACTTACAAAGCTTTCTAAACCCTGATGCCCAAGCTTTTCCCCAGAGCAATGGCACCAGGAGAACCAAGCACGGTGCCCGACATTCGGAGTTGTTGAAGCTCCCCAGACAATTGCAACATGCAGTTAAACGGGGTGCTCCGTAGATGGTGATCGGTATCGCCCTGCTTCCCTGCCAGCACCTGACTGTGCGGCCCACGGCCGAGCCACGCAGGCGGCCACGACTGCTGGCCACAGTGCACACACCCCCCGAGACACAGTCGCTCCTTCAGGTTGATCTTCGTGTTTATTTCTAAAAAGGCAATGTAGTTATCATTGTTCTAACGGGCAAACACAAACGCCGTCCGAGTCCCGAGCCAGAAGGAGCTATCTGAACAAGGAGAATACGGACCCCAGCCCGCTCCTCCTGCACCGAAGACTCCTGGGACCGGCGAACAGACTAGAACCCGCGCAGTGCAGCCCGAAGCTCAGCGCGGGCCCCGCATTCCGCATCACCTGGGGCTGCCCACTGTGGAGACCCTGCCCGGCACGGAACGAAAATGTGTGGTTCCAGTGACTGAGTCGGGGCGAGAGGACGGAAATCTGCCCGTCTTCCCTCTTCTCCCATCCTCCACTCATGATACCCATCCATGTGGAACACGCACGCACTGCGGTCAGAGATGTGGATGGAAAGGCACCGGGGCGCCCCGCCATCTAGTCACTTTCCTACCTTCAAGGTGCTGAAGAACGCTGTCTCCTGTTAATCAAAATATGCGGCATTTTGAAAGCTTTCATTATAATGAGTGTCCCAGCTGTTTCCAGGGAAATGATTTTTCTGATCTTAAGGGCTTTGAGATAATTGGAAGCTAAGGGCGGAGGGTTTGCTTCCTCTGATGGAAACTCGCCCCCATCACTGGTGTTCTTTACAGCGTGAGGGCCGCAGGCCCGCGTCGGTGTGTCCCTCATTCTGCCTTGGGGTCTGTCTGTTAGCCCTGTACATTCGACTTGAGCAACATGAAATTTAGAAGGGGGTTCTTATTTGATTTATCAGAAACATGGATTCGTATTTCCCCCAAGAAACTATAAAATGCTTTAGTTTAAAGAAGTCTAAAAAGTGTCCAGATCCTTGGGAAATTTATCTCATAGACAGGGTTAGGGTGAGCAAAACAAAGCAAGGAAGAGAGAGAAGAGAAAAGCTTTAGAAAGAGGAAGAAAGGGAAGAATGGAAAGGAGACAAGAACAGAATGAAAGGAAGAGAGGAGTAAAGGAAAGTGAAGAAACAGACATGGAATCGGAGGGGCTGGAAAAAAAGAGCTAAAAGGGAAAGGCAGGTAAAAAAGGAGAAGGGAGAAAAGAAAGCACCGAACAGGCAGGCCAAGGAAATAATAAAAGAAAGCAATGTGCGGAGACGCTTGTGCCTGGCAATTTGTTGTCGATTGCTGCTCATGCCAGATGTGCCACAGAGCTTGGCCCCAAGGTTAATGGCGGCAGTAATCATGATTCCCATTTACTGAGAATGGGCTGAAAGGCAGCCAGGCCTGAGCGACCCTGCGTGGAAGGCTGCAGAAAAATAACACAGCAGGAGTCCAGGAACACACAGGGAGGTGGGGATGTTAGATTAAGTAACCCTGTACTCTACAGCCTTCGGTACCTGATGTATGATCCAGGATGAGCGAGAAAAAAGGAAATAGCTTGCTTATTACATGATCTCTAAATTACAGTGGGATGCTGAGTTGTTTCCAAGTGTTTGAAATAAGCCCCTTACAGTTTGACTCTGTGAACATCCTTGTTTTAGTACCAATTTTGGGGCGAGGCTGGGACACCCTGATCTCCTTTCCTTCTCCATTGCTGCTCGCCCATTTCCCTGTGGGCTGTGGTCAGTGCAGCTCTTTTGCTCTGAGGATGTAAACTCTTGTAGAACAGACGTAACTAATAATTCTCTAACCTCAATATCAAGTCTCTTTGCTTTTCCCCATGTGTATATATTTGCCTCATCTTGGTAGTTTACATATCAAGATTCCTTTTACTCAGAGTCCTTGGGTTCAGTGCATGCTCCTCCATAAAGGCCCTATGAATCACCAAGGTTCACATGAGTAAGAAATCCACTTTGAATAGTAAAGGGAAAAATAATTAGAAAACCTGGGGCAAAGAGAGATCTGGGGGATAGAAATGGGACCAAATCAGACCCCAGCAAATCAGAGAGATGGTACTGTAGGTACAATGTGCAATATGCATCATGAATCCCTATAAAATATCTGGAAGAGCCAACTAAGTTTATGAATCTAAGTGAATTTTTATTCTTGGTATCACAGAAGAGGCAGTTTCTCATTGGGACTGACTGAAGCTAGGCAAAAATGGCAGGTAAAGTGACCCGATAAGTAGAAATATTTTGACAGCATATACTTGTACAGGTTATGGAACTGGGCTCTTTGGGGTTGGGTTTTGGAAAGGAACAGATCAACTTAATTTGGGTGTCCAGGAACCCATTTCACCTTCTACTTTGCTTCATGTCTCTACAAGAGCAGACCATGTGTTGGGACAGTATGACTTTTGATGTACAAAAACTTAACCCTGGGCCGGAGGGTTAGCGCAGTGGTTCCGGCGCCTGCCTCACAAGCGCAAGGTCCTGAGTTCGATCCCCAGTTACCACATATAATGCTGGGCGTGGAGACACGCCCACCATCAACACCACATACCACAATGCCAGACGTGGTGGCTCACACCTGTCATCCCAGCACTCGGGAGGCAGAGATAGGAGGATTGCTGAGTTCGCGGCGGCTTGCCTGGGCACCATAGTGAGCTCAGGGCCAGCCTGAACTACAAAGCAAGACCCTGTCTCAAAAAGCAAAAAAAACCCCAAAAAACAAAAAAAAAACTTGACCCTGTTAAAGATGAATTATCTTCAAATAGGTTCATGACAGTGAATCTTTGTTCCTTATCCAAATCATACATGTTTATGATAGCATGTATTTTTTCTGATTAATCTGTACCATCAAACTTAATACAGAGCATATACAAGGCTTCAGAGAAAGGGTGCCCCTGACAGATCCCGGGATTTATTCCTGGTCTCTCATTCCCATCCCCCAACAAGCATGGCCGACTGTTCATTGTGAGACCGATGCACCCAAAAGGAGACCGTATTCACATCTGCACCACGGAAAGCCAGACTCAGCGACTGACTCATGCTTTAAATTCATTGACAGAATGGTCTTCTTCAGACAATACAATATCTAGTAACTTTTCTCCAGTATCAGAATGAAATTAATTGATTGTCCACAATCTACATGTGAAGCAAGAGACGATAGCTTAAAAAATGAAGAAATATTGGAGCTTATTGGAATGAGGTCATTGAGCTAAGGACAACAATCTACGAAGTGAGAATTGAATAGAATAAACCTTGAATGAGCATCCATCCTTGTTTGATGGGAAATTACATTATACCAGCATTGGTTACGCCAAAGTGGATGCTGGCTGCATTCATATCTAGGGCATGTCAGTGAGAAATGCACATATGGTGGGGCTCTCAGAGCAGGGTACATGCCTACTTCCCTCTCGGTTTTCAGAATCTCTTGAGAACAGCATTAAGGTAAAGTCACAAAGAAAGTCCTTACGTTCTTAAATCCTCTGTAGAGAATCTGAAGCTCTTTCTTGGTAAATTTGCTCTGGGCTTCCAGCAGCTCGAGAGCCTCAGGCCGATGCCTGACGGTGGCCATCTCCAGCTCATCTTCCACGCTGTCTGTGGAGCAAAAGCAGAAAGACTCTCAGAACCAGCCACTGCTGCTCACTGACGCTTATAATGAGCAACACAGGCAAACAGAAAAAAACGTTTGCTAGATGTCTGTGATTGTGCCCAGAGGAAGGATCCTCATGCTATCAGTAGTGGTCATCACATTTCTCAGATTAAACAGTATGAGGCTGATGCACTTCTAGGTAATTTGTTTTGGGCACATTCTTGAAGTGGACATCGCAATTCCAGCGTTTTTACAGTTCAGTTTGAAAGTTAACAAAAAATCACCAAGAATTCAACCTGAAATTCATGTTTATGTACAAAGTACTACTTGTAAAATGGAACTGTTGTTTAATAACCATGAGCATCGCTACATGCATCACGGAACCTCCATAGAGACTTGTGCTAGTCCCCTCCTTGGTTGCCTTTGAAATGAGGCATTTCATCAGGAGCCACAAGTAAAAGGATCCAACGAGGCACAGATCGTGCTAAGCGACCTGTGGTTCCTGGCTGGACTGCATCCAACAGTACCACCTGTGCACACTGGAGAACTAGGGCCTATTGAGTTAGTAGTTCTGATTTACAGCCAGGACAGTCTATAATTATAGACAGGTTTTAATATATTTTACTTTGCCTTGGGATTTACAATTAAACTATTATTTCTCAGAGATATTCTATGCCAAAAAAAAATTGTGCCTAAATGTTTGGGAAATGCTATAAACTTTAATGTGATTTTACTAAATATATTGGAATATATACATTTTGAGAAGACCTATAACAAAGAATCTTTCTAAACTTTACTTAGTAAAATTGGTTCCAAAGATATTTGTCTGTAGACCCTTTTCTTTCCCCAAAGTAACATCTGATAATATCCACATATTTGGCACAATGCTTTGTAAGCCTAAACTTGGAGTTGGTGTGGATATATTATAATCTGATGATTTGTGTCTCAAAGAACAGCACTATTCAGTTCAACGTCTCTGGAGTGAGGTCCGATGAGGTCCTAAATGGCTACTTTGAGTTGTAATCTAGTCCACTTCACAGGAGGAACTCAAGAGGAAAAATAAAGTCTTACATGAAGTAGGCCCCATCCAGACCTACAGCTTTCCTCCTTTTATATCCCTTCCTCTTGGTCAAAGATTCTGGACTGAGAGGAAAAGGCTAAGGAGAACAACCATTTCTTAGCACCTTTAACCCCAAAGTCGGGAATACCTTTAATCTCTCGTCTCAAGGATCAATTAGAAATGTGACCCATTTTGCCAAAGTCCCACCACTTTTAACATGACTGATACCACCTTATAGTATTTGCTTCTACCTACTGGCCTGCTTCACTGAAGGCCTTAAGGATAGAACTTGCAAATAGCAGGAAAATGATCAGAGGAACCATAATACTGGTAATCACTAATCATCTCTGTCCTCTAATAGTTTACAAAACACTAATAACAATGATAAAACAAATAGTTGAAATGGTAATATTTTCTCAAAATGAATAATAAGAGATAAAGTCCAACATTAACTTTGAACTTTTTATAAGAATTTGGAAATAGTGGTAAGGAAAAGCTTAAGAATAGTGTTGAATAAATAAGAATAAATGAAAAGGATGCAAAAAGATGGGAAGAAAGTCCATGAATAAAGTCTGAGCTACCAATGTTAAAACTAATGAGAAAGTAAGATGATCAGCTAAAATACTAGAAAGGAGCTAAACATAGCCCAGAAAATGCATCTATGGATGAGCACATTGAGCTCAGGCTGGTCTTTATAGAGAAAATCAAGTAAATCATAGTAGGTCTGTTCCAATTTTCTCTTTTGTTCTTCCGAATAAATGGGTTAATATTGCTCAGTGGGCCCTCACCTTGAAGTTGCTGTTGATTCAAAAGTTTGACCTATTTTGTATTACACTATTGCCCACACAGAAATAAATATGGTACAATCAGTCTAATGTAAGTAAATAATATTAGAAAAGTTCCACTTTCTTTAAAAAAAGTCTTATGTAAACTTCTTTTGAATAATTTATAAAACAATTTCTTCAACCTAAAATATCGCTATTTCTTTTTCTACTACATAAAATGTAGGGATCTTTTACCATCCAATGCGATCATCAGTGCTTCCTCCCAGGAGGCAGAACTGAAGACTCACTTTTAGCCCTTTTATTTAGCAGACACAACATATTATTATGACCTTTTCATGTTTGTCTTTACCATTGTGAATTCACTGAAGAGATAACGAAGGTCTTACTGCATGTGTATATCCTCTGAATCTAACAGTCTCTAATGCTCTGTAGGCATTATTTTATAAATGAAGGAATGAATGAATAAATGAATAATGCTGCTGCTTCCATTCCTCTGCAGCTCCTCAAACCTAAACTTTTCTTTGTAGAAATGTTTTCAGACCAAATATTGGGCTCTAATGCTGGACCTTAAATGGCTTCTTTCAGCAGCACCATGTTCTCTCTTCCTGGTTCCGAGAAACAGCAGACGCAAAAGTAGAGGAAATTTGAATCAGATTTGCTGAACAGCCTTTCAATCACAACGTGACCTCGTCTAGACCTAGTGGCCCTTCCACTGGCAAGAAACAAAACAGCACATTAACCTCTTAGCCTTCATACCACGTGGCACATCTGAGGCACACAACAGAATTTCTGTACGAAATTTCTTCCTCTCGCTGTCCCAGACTTACGGATGCTAAGTCTGAGACAAAAGGCCCTCAAGGCTGAAGGGTCAGTATAATTGAATTAAGTGTGTGTGATAGGGTGATCCTGGCATGCAATATTCTGGAAGCTCCACTCTTGAAGTGTCTGCCTGCGGGCTTTCTTGTTTTCCTGGCTGACTGGTGCTTTACTTCTTAATGACTTTTACCTGCCAAAGGGCTGTTTCTATTTCCAGGAGGCTGGCAAGCTTTTAAAATACATACCTGGAATCATAAGCCATCAGCAGCATATGGTAAGTTTAGAAAGCAACACCCCTGAACCCAGCCAAGTCTGCCTGGAGGAGAGGTTGGTATGGAGCACAGGGTGACTCTGCATAGGACAGTGAATTTACCTTGTGACTCAGCCTATCTGATAGGATGCATTCTGGGGGATTTCAGTATAGTGGCTCACATTTACTGAACTCCTGTTATATGCCAGGAGGTTGTTATGCCTTACTAACATAATCCTGATTGCTACAGTAACATTCACAATAAGGTGGAGCTATCTATTTTGTATTTGTGTGGAAGCCGAGTATCACAGAAGCAAAGAAATGCATGGCGAGATGTAACATAAAAAGAGAAACAGGGCCATACCTTGGACCCGATCTTTGATGTCACATTCTATTCTTTCTACTTCATCACACTTTTTTGCTACCAATAAAAATACAAACAAACTCCTTCCTCCTCTGTGCCATCAAACTTCTCAGAAAATTTAACATCTACTGGGTCCATTCTTTTCAATCCACTCAAACTGACTTCTGGTCTTGCTGTGGACTGAGTTGGGTCCCTCCAAATTCATAAACTAGAAGATGAATTACTCACCCTGGTTTGGGTGTGGTTTGTCCCCTAAGTGTTGGTGTGTTGGAAGTTTGGCTCTCAGGGGCCCAGTGGGAGGTCACTGGTGGGTCCTACTGCCTGGCTCTGATTTCCTGCTCACCATGTAGCCTTTTCCTCTAGTGTGGCTCCCTCCGGGTTACCACCTGCCGTGACGGGCTACATCCAAGGAGACCCTCTACGGACAGTGAGTCCTGGTGTTTGGACTTCCAGATTTATTTCACTATAAAGTATCTATCTCATGTATCTTATTATGATAATGAAAAATGGCCAAATATACACTGAACATGACTATATTTGGAGGTAAGGATAGGTTAGGGCCTTATTCCAGTAGGCCTGGTACCCTGGTAAAACAGAGCGAGAGGGGGGGAGAGAGAGAGACAGAGAGAGAGGAAGGGAGAGAGGGGGAGATAGGGAGATAGGGAGAGAGGGTGAGAGAGATATTCCTGGAACATAGGTTTACAAAAGAAAGGCCGGGTGAAGACACAGCAAGAAGACAGTATCCTGCTGGAACCTCAACCTTGGACTTTTAGTCTTCAGAACTGTGAGAAAATAAGTTTCTGTTATTTATCCCACTTAGTGTCATATTTGTCACAGCAGTTTATCAAGCTAATTCACCCAATGCCAGTCACATGACACAGCAAATTAATAGTTGTGTGCCAACTAGTCTCATAACTGAATTTCCACTACATTCTTCAAGAGAAGGATTATAATCCTTACTTTTTAGTTGAGAAAATTGTTCTTAGTCTAAAATTACTTCTTTTATCCCAAGTAGCCCAAAGTCTAGTGAGTAATGAAACTGACAGATGGCTTCAGCTCATTAACACCCAAGTTTTGAACCTCTTAATTGTTGACACAATCCATCACCCTTTAGAGAACTTTTGCTCTAACCTGGCAGAATATTATTTCATTTTAATTCTGACAAAAATTGTGAGATACTCATTTTTTTCCCATTGACCTACCTACCCCACAACCCTCCAGCCCCTAAGGTTTTCATGTGGTAGGTATACTGAAGATGAAATAAGCATTTAGAATATCCTATCTTAATTTGATGGCATAATTGTATTCTATTAAATCTCAAAATAGAAAAAAAATTGTGAGATACTTGCTGTTGCCCTTATTTTGTTTATTTTTATAAGGAGTACACTGGGACTTATAGGGCCTAAATAATATAATCTAAATCACATGATGGATCTGGGGTTTGGTTGACACTGATGATCATGAGATCAGTCCATATGCTATTTTAAGGGAGCACAATAGGTCTATTGTTTTATTGGTTCAAAATCCTAGGGGATAAGGATTGTAGTCAAATGATTGGACATTGAAGACCCAGTTCATCAATTTCTCTCTAAGGGCCCCTCACACAGCCATCCTGAGGAGGTCACTAGGCTATCAGAGTAAGCTGTGCTGCTAGAAACACAGGGCAGGAGGGCAGAGTGGGGCTGAATTCTCAGTACTGGGAGGGACACAAGATTGTTTGTATCTCTACATTTCACCACACAGAAATCTAGGGAGAGGCTGAGTGGTTTGTCTGGGAGAATAACACACAGGGGCAGCTGGGACTTGGGCCTCCTGAATGTCTCCAGCTTCTGCTAAAGTTTAGCTATGAGGGATATTTCTGAAGAGCTCATTCTGAGGCTGCCTTTGCACCCCGAGACAAGGTGAATAGTATTTTAATTCATGCATCTTCTAACAGATTTGATTTTAATCAGACAACAAATCCCCAAACCCAGACACCCTTGAGTCTCTTTAGTTGTCTCTTTCTGTTCTTGGTTCCTTAGATTAAGTCTCTCAGGGTTGAGGTTGTCCTACCTCTGAGTCAATGGTCCCCTCAGGCCATGACACAATTGGGCTCCAAATTGGAATTCACATCACCAGGGAACAACAGAATGAGTTTTAAAAATAGGTATGTTTCTCCCCTTTCTCACTTCTCTTAAAATACAGTAGAGGATTATTACAGCCCAGCTCATAATTATGCAAATTTAACTCTACCCAAGGTCAAACTATACCTCCAGAGTACAGCTATAGAATATCTTGCTTACAAACAAAATGTGTGGGAGTTCTGCCTTCCCAAGACTTAGGGTTATAAATAAGGATTACAGTGCACAGTAATGTCACTCTTTTGAGGACTCTGTTTCAGAACTCAGGCTACACACACAAGGTGAGTTCTAGCCTGAGGTGTCATAGCTTCCTTTGTTTATTTGGGTCCTGCCAAACTATGGACCCCCCAGGTAGCATCAATTTTGCCACCCTAATAGTGAACAATTTAAAAAACTTAGCCTGGCATGGTGGCACATGCATATATTTTCAGTATCTTGGTAAGCCAACTTTTTTTTTTTTTTTTGCTTTTTGAGACAGGGTCTTGCTTTGTAGTTCAGGCTGGCCCTGAGCTCACTATGGTGCCCAGGCAAGCCGCAGCAAACTCAGCAATCCTCCTGTCTCTGCCTCCCAAATGCTGGGATTACAGGCGTGAGCCACCACGCCCACAATTGTGGTATGCGGGGTTGATTGTTGGTGGGCGTGTCTCCACGCCCAGCCTTATATATGGTTACCGGGATCGAACTCAGCCAACTTTTGAGGATCCAAACTGGAGCCCTGTCCAGATCGTCTTGCAACTTAGTGAAAACCCGTCTCAAAAAGAGAGAGAGAGAGAGAGAGAGAGAGAGGGAGGGGGGGGAGAGAGAGAGAGAGAGAGAGAGAGAAAGATGGGGGTGTAGCTTAGTTTGGAGACCTTGCCCTCAATCTTTAGGAATGCAAAACAAAACAAAAAAGTGAAAGGAATGAATAACTCTCTGAAGCATTTCAAGGTTTCTTTTCTAAATACAACATGACCTTTCTTTAAAACTGCATCAATTTTTCATTATGAAAAGATCATAAAAAACCATAACTTTAAAATTCTGTTTGAACTGAAATTGATTTGGCTAACCAAAGCCTTAGCCTGCTTGACTTACATTGTTTTATTCAGTACTCCCAATGTTTACCTTTTATTAAATTGGCCTGATAGTGCCTTTATTGGTATTAGGCACTAATATTATGATGAGGTGCCTTACCTTCTAATAGTAAGTTACATATTATTAGACATTTAGAAGTTTGGCCCAGTAGCTGGTATTAAGAGGAGGTTTCATTAATTTTGTTCCATATTTTAGTCAGGCCAGGAGATTCTTGACTACTGCTTTACCTCTGAGAACCACATCATAAAAAACTGATGACTTGTTCTCATTAAAGTCTAACATGTCAGCACAAGATAAGGCTGCTGGTGGAAAATTCACAAAGCTATTTTTCATGGCATCAATGTAATGTTTTTATTCCTTCTTTTCAACTTTGAAAACGTAGAGGGGGTAGGAACATGACTAGGATGCCAGTACACTCTGTTTTCCATCATTCTGGCTTTAGCAACTGTCCTCACTGTGTTCACAGAGGTTGGCCTGAGAATCAGTGAAGAAACAGTTTCAGGAGTTAAAGAATTTGATCAAGTCTGCGAATGACAGGACTATTGAATGAGGAAGGAGCGTTCATCACAAAGCTGTCTTTCCTCTTCCTCTTCTAGAACCTGACTCGTGTGGACGGAGATTTCCAATACAGCCCAGGCATTCTAAGCACCTCTTTACATTCTGACAGCTCTAAATTTTTATCTTAAGAGGTTGAAGGCCTGGGAGCCCCCTTGACTCTTCCTGTCTTCACAACCCTTCACCCATCCACCCACCAGGAGCTATTTTCAGGTGCTCATGGAGAGCGCATGAGCAATTAATTCACACTGATCATGTGCAGCCCAGGAAGAGGAAAACAATCAATCCAGCTGAAGCGTAGCAGGAGTCCACATCTTTCCCAGACCATTCTGTACAATTGCAAACCCCCAATTTGAAAACTTTTTCTTTAACCCAAGCATATATATATATGAATATATATATGAATATATATGAATTTATTATTGAGGAATATATATATATATATAATATTTATATATATATTGTTGAGGAATATATATATAATATATAAATATATATATATATATGAGGAACTGGAACCCAATTCCTCTTTATAATTAGTACTTTACTCATGTATCACATTGAAAATGAAAAGTACTTTGAAAATGGCCAATTACTTTGAATATCTTCTGTGAGAGGTGCTTGCTGGCAATGACACTGCAATTTCCATTCTAGGAGAACTTGAAATGCTTTGCAATTTCATGATTGAATTCAATCACTTATAAAACAACTCAGAGGTGAGCTGCTGGGGCTATTTGTCACGGCATGTGTCAATGGATTGTCTCTACCTTATTTATAAACACAAGTAACTCTTTAACAAGCTCATATTTAAAATAATAATCACCTAATTGGAATGCATATTATAAGCATTAAGCTTAGTATTACTACAGAAAGTCATTTTGAGAACAGTTGACATTTCTTGATTGATTTTTTTTGTAAGTGGGGGAAATAATAATTAAGGTGTTCGACATTACAAACAGAAACATAATCTACAGTAGAACTGCAAGGGCAGAAGAAGATGGAAAAAATGGGTAGGATTGAGTTCACTCAAAGGAAGACCAAAGAATATATCCAGATTCCAATCAGGAGAGGCAAAAGCTGGAGTGATTATGGTGAAAAAGAAAAATTTTAAAAAGTAATGAAACATAGAGGTGAGGAAAGGTAAGATTACCTCATAAGATAAACCCATTAAGTAAAAAATTCCCCAACAAAGGAGTTTCTCTTAAACTTTGATGGATTTTCTTTTATTTGTCCCCTCAAAAAGTTCAAACCACTATTAAATAATCTGCCCCCACCAGCATTTTACCCCTATTAAATATGAACCTTCAACACTCTACTAGTAATGCTAAGTTCCTGTTCTGTCGATGAAGATGCTGGCACAGAGAGAGTAAATCATTTAGGAGCAGAGCCTGTGGACAAACTGGGAAGTCTGCTCCAGGGCTCAGCAAAAGTGAAGGAGAACAGATGATGGCCCACATATCTAGATATCACATACTCTCAGAAGAACCAGAGGATTAGTTGCAAAGTGCTCTATGCAGAAAATAGTTATGTTGGAATTAGAAGTAGCCTGGCATGAAGCTCCTTCAGTTGTAGTTTCACATTTAGATAAAGAGCCTTAATTCAGTGGCTGTAAATTAAAAGCCATTTGGCACATCCAGCAGAATGAGGCTTAATCTCCAATCTCCCTGATGTTTACTGCCAGCCCTTTCTCCAAATGCCTAACATATTGTCCTTTAGCAATGAGTCTTCCTATACTTTCTGTATCAATGGTTTTAATAAGCTTCTGATTCTATGTCAGAAGCAGATGCAGATGGAGGAGGTCTGAGCTTAAGAGAGCATGTATTAGTAGCTTTCCTGAAGCTGAGGCACAATACTTCACATCTACTATTTAAAGTAGAAGTTTAATTTGACTCATGGTTTCAGGAGGTTCAGTCTATATCATAATGACTCCAAGACAGAAACATCATGATATGTAGGCATGGTAGAGCAAAGTTGCTTAGATCATGGTGGCCAGGAAGCAGAACAGGGAACTGCGACAGAGAGGAAGGGTGGAGGGACCAGCTACAATGATGGAGGTCACATCTCCATCTCCCACACAGTTGTGCCCAGAAGTATGTTTTGCTAATCTCCTGGGTGGCATCCCAGCCAATCAAGTTGACACAATAAAGCTTAACTCCACAGAGCCCTTGAGCCCCAGTAGTAATATCTGTATTTCATGGCTGGCTCTGTAAACAAAATTATTTTCACTTTATTATTTTATGTAAGTAATGAATTATTCTATGGACAAAAATTGGTACTTTCTTATAGATGAGGAAAGCAAGTTTGCAAGGAATGATATAACTGATGAAAGATATAGAAATAAGATATGGAGTCAGCACTTAAACCCAAGAATACTAATGCTAAAGTATAGAAATGACATAATTGGCATATGAAAAAAAGGAGAGAGTATAAAATTCAAAGGGGGCAAAAGCATGAAAAAAATCTTAACAATAAAATAGTTGCTAACCAAGTTCTTATCCTTAATCTTTAGGAAAAGGCTTTTTCCCACTTACTGTATTGTATAAGGTAATGGGATGGTGATATATTTTTAGGGAATGTTGATTAAAATGATATATTTAAAAATAAGTGAGTAAATGAATATATAAGTGAATAAATGTACAGAAAATATATTAACGCAGAATATGATATTCAAGTCACAAGATGTTACTGTGTTGAGTTAAAAGATAGAATGTAGATGGAATCTATTTCCATGAAAACTCAGATTCTTTAGAGATCTAATATGAGGGAGTTTGGGAAAATCTAGTAGTAATAAATCTTGCTGATTTATCCAGGGGAAGTTTTGTAACTAATATCAGTGATTAAAATAATATTGTCACAAAACTTCTGTATGTTATGGCCATGTCTAAAACAGAATCCTATGAAAACTGAGCAAGTGAGCTGGGTTTTTATCACATTCCTTCTACATTAACACTAGTTTTATGATTCAGAGAAGGTTAGAGTGTCTTGTATCATTATCAACTGGCTATTGTGTGACCAGGAGAGGTTTGCAAAACTCCATGTCCCTTTGGTCCTTCATATAATTAATGACATAAAACACAGATAAAACAGTATCAAACACTGTAGGATTGGGCATTAAATGAGATAGTATTCATGTTTGACATCTAGTCTTTATTAATAATAATACTTTATGAATACTAGTATTAATAATAGAATTTTTCTTATTTGTATCAACGTGGCATTTGTAGTACTGATGTATAGTGTCACCATAAGACAATGGGCCAAAATTATTCAGTTGCCAGAAGTTTTCCATTTTTTCCTGGGTCTGTTACCCCATTCTGCCCGAATCATGATTTAACCTCTTCAAACTTCCATTTAAACATCTGTAAACTGGGGTTAATCTTTGTATCAATTTCACAGCATTGTTTTGAGAGGCTCTTTGGATTACTAGCAGGTAGCAATTTATCGTGTGATGATAGGAACCTTGTGTATTAATACTTATGGTGTAATTACTGATGAAGTTATTCTAGAGTCTTCAGGAGTGAGACTCTCAGAATAATACTTGAGTTGTATTGAAGCATTCATTTTAACTTTAATTGGCTGTCTGGCCTTGGGCAGACTACTTAGTCCCTCCATACTTCAGTTTTTTCATCAATTAAAGGGGTGTGGTAATGGGACCTATGACACAGTGTTATTATAGGCTTTGAATGGAATAATGTGTGTAAGGCATTTAAGATTGTGTCTTCAAAGGATGTGACGGAGCAATGGAGCGTGAGAACACACTGCTCAGTCTCTACCCTGCTTCCTCCATTAGAACCGAAGCTAGGATGCTACCTGCTTCACAGTGGGTCCTGCTGAGGAGTCTGTCTATGATTAAATAGCCCAGGCTTGAGTTCTAGCTCTCTGGCTTAGGAGTTCTGTAACTTAGACAAGTTATTTAAAACCTCAATGTACAATCCTCAGTGTCCTCATCTGAGAAATGGTGGCAATGACTGTTTGAAGCATGATACTGAAGATGAAACAGAGCAATAAAGGGTTTTGAATAATACATACTGTTTCGCAGGAAGCCACAAACCTGATTTTTGCTATTATGTGATGATTTTGTCAATGATGCTTCTGACATCTGCTCATCTAAAGCATTAATTAGTTTTACACTGCAAATGAAGAAAATTAAGTAGGACCTATCACCCACTGGAATACCCACCGGAGAATAAATTTAGTTCTAAGCATATTCAGCAATCAGTACAATAGAGTCTGGAATTGTTTTGCTACCCAAGGCCTCAGAAGAAAATGTTTTGTTAAGAGGTGAATAAAATTTTCCATGTAAGTTCATCCCCAGGACATATCTTTGTCTTTCCTTATTTTTAATTTTTAAAAAATAAAATGTTGCACCGGGTGAGAATCCCAGCACAGGTGTGTAATCCCAGCACTTGGGAGGCAGAGGCAGGAGGATTGCTGAGTTCGAGGCTTGCCTGGGCTACAAAGTGAGCTCGGGGACAGCCTGAACTACAAAGCAAGACTGTCTTAAAAAAAACAAAAGAAAAAGAAAAAAAGAGAATAAAATTTTGCAAGCAAAGATGGACCAGTGTTGCTAAAAGAACAGCTGCTGCCTCTTTGCATTTGATACTCCAAATCATTAGCAAGAAGGCAATTCGAAAACAAGAATGCTAAACTTTAACCCTGCAGGCTAAGTGGACAGCAAAGCCATGGTATCTGATAGGCCTAGTGGAGTGGAAAATTGAGTTTGCTCCAAGTGTCAGTTTTCCATTTCGCTGACTGCAGAAACCAGACTGGAAGGCCAGATTCACAGTCAGTCCCCAAATCACTTCTTAGTCCAATGCAGACGGAAAATATGTGTGAATAGCATTTATGAGTTACACGGGTTATGAACTATCAAAATTTCAATAAAAGAAGCTACTTGGGGAGCTAAGTATCAAAATATTAATGAAAAAATAATTTTTCTGTATATCTAATCCTCTACAGATGTTTTATGAAGTAACCATCACTCTATCTAAATCGACAGTAACAAAAACAGAAAGAAAACAAGAGTGAGAAGCAAACATTTCATCACATAAGTAACTGAATAATCAAAACAGCCTGTCAAAAATGAGCAAAAAAGCAAAAACATCCTAATCAACAACAGGGTTGTGTCAAGAGCTACTTGTGTTCCTCACCCACCTCAAATCAGTATGTTTCTTAAAACAGAAATATCTTCCTTTATTTTTTATGTCTTTTTTTCCTTCTTAATTTAATGCCACCATCATCCTTTTGAGTCAACTTTGCTTCTTTTTTCTGTCTTTCACTCAAAACCCATTGCTTCCCAATGCCTCCAATGACACAGGCAGAGTGTATTTCAAATTTACTCTCTCTGTCTCACCACTGTGGCCTAATATTTAGACCCTCATCATCTCACTATTTAATATCAAATACCTGCTTTGGTGAGTGATGACGGTGAGCTCCTTGGGCGAGTGACTTCATTGTACTGTTCAGTTTTCTCTTCTAAGACAGGGTTACAATTGTAGCTTCCTTGGGGTGGGGTCCTTACTGAGCTCCTTACTGAGTGACAGCGTTGTGTTCGCCAAAGGTTAGCTGTTGAGACCGTGTCTTGTGTAGGCCTTTTAGGCAGGTCTCTGATTGATTTTTCCTGCCAAAATGTAACTATGTAATTTGTTTTTGTGTCACCCTCTCACTCTAATTTCAGTTGCTTTCTTGATTAAGAAATCAAAACAGCAGTAGGTTTTGTTATAGTTTTGACAACCTGGCTGCCTCTTGTTTTTTGTTTTTTGTTTTTTTTTTTGTCTCACTTTGTAGTTCAGGCTGGCTCTGAGCTCTCTGTAGCCTAAGGCAAGCCTCGAACTCAGCAATCCTCCTGTCTCTGCTTCCCAAGTGCTGGGATCACAGGCGTGAGCCACCACACCCAGCACTGTGGTATGTGGTACTGATTGCTGGTGGGCATGAGTCTCCACGCCCAGCATTGTATGTGGTTACTGGGGATCGAACTCAAGACCTTGCGCTTACGAGGCAGGCACCAGAACCACTGAGCTAACCCTTCGGCCCTGCCTCTTGTTTTTAAATGTTGTCCTTCAACCTTTGCTAGTTTTTCTTTCCTCTGGTTTCTGATTCACCATCATGTCGTCTACATTGGGAATCTTATCCAGCTCCCTCGACTCTTGGCCAAGTCCTCATTTCAAAATCCATTGAAGACAGAAAATCACTCTGAAATTTATAGTTTAGCAGCTTCATTTGAAGCCCGTTGTCTCCCTGTACAGTAAATACAGCTTTATGTTGTGCTATGCTTTGGATCTTAAATATCCCCAGTCTCATGTCCTAAAGGCTGGGTATAACTAGGAGGTGGTAGAAACTACAGAAAGTGGAGTCTTGAGGCAAGAAGGACTGTGAGTGACCCTTGGAAGTGGAAAACAGAACCCCAACCTCTTCCCGTATCCCTCTTTTTGCTTCCTGGTCACCATAAGGTAAGCAGCTTTTCTTTGCTACACATTCCCACCATACTGTTTTCCTTTATCACCAGACTGAAAGCAACAGAGTAACATAATCAGAATGAAACCTCTGGAAGGACGGGCCCCCACAGACACTTCCGTTTTAAAAGGTGATTATCTCATGTGTTTTGTCATAATAACGGGAAGCTCAGTCACACGTGTTGGTTGCAAGGTCTTTCCAGACCTGGCCCCGTTCACCTCCTCTCTACTTGAGTTCCTTGGGTGATATGTTGCCCTCCCCGTCTCTCAGCTTGCATCTTCAGAAGCATCTGCTTCCTCTACCTCTGATGAAACGATTCTTTTTCAAGGGGCCCTGCTGAAATACTTCCTCCTTGTGACATGCAACAGCCCCATGTAAGTGGAATAGTGGTCATGACCACGGTGATGCCTGCAGGACACCAGCAAGACCTTCAGTGTTTACTGCCCACCTAAATAAACATCATGTTACACGTTCACTTAATCCTCTGAGCAAATATGGGAAATATTTACCGTTATTCTTCTCCCCTTACAGATGAGGAAACTGAAGTCTAGAAAGCATAAGAAACTTGTCTAAGGTTTTCATAACCAGCTGGTTATAGGAGCAGAATTTGAACCAAATAGGTTAGTCCCAGAGTTATGGCATTTAACTTCTTAATACCAATACTGCTCTCATAGTTGCTCTCTCAAAATTTTACTGTATCATTTGCATGTGTGGGCCATGTATGTGTCTGCGAATTTCAGTGTAGCATAGACATAGTGACCTGTTGTTGGCTCACACGGTACTCTGTAATTCTTTGCCATTTGAACTAAAATCCACTAAACCTGCCCACAGGAAACAGCAGTCCTGAACTCCTGCTCCTGTCTCTCCCATACCAAGAACATTCATGATTTAGTAATGATTTCTAGTAGACATATAGCGGACCAGCAAGGAGAATGCCCATGTTTCCATTTGTCACTAAGTACTTATGTGACTTTGGCAAAGCCAATTCACTTCTT
>PVIC010030040.1:8744-22312 GCA_004025085.1 Thryonomys swinderianus
AAAAAAAAAAAAAAAAAAAAAAAAGTGAGGCAGCAAGGTTAGTCATCAGGTCAGTCCTCACCTCCTGAACTGGGTGTTGACTACGTGAGGCCCAGTTACCTGTTAAAACCCTTGATCAGGCAGGGGAATGGGAAAAAAATGAGAATTTAGAAGTGTCATGTACTGGTACAAACTCTTAATGTTGAATGTGATCATAATGTATATTAAAATATACCAGTAAAATCACTTTAAAAAAAAAAAACCTTGATCACTACAAAGGTCTTAATGGCTGGTCAAGATGACATTTCCATTTTCTACACTTTTATAAACACACATAAACTTGTGGAAATTGAATGACAATTTGTCCATAATTTTTATCAGACCCAGACTTTGAATTCAGACCATGTTGCAGTAACTTGCTGTCACTGATGAGGAAAAGCCCAGTTGGTCTCTGAGTCACACTGTGAAGTAGTGTTCAGTGCTCAGGATTCATCTGAAATATTCAATTCAACACATCCTCAGACGTGTGTGAGTAGGAGGAGAGCCATTTTAGAGAAGCCAGAATTGGGCTGCCATCTGTCATGCATGGGCTTTGTTCCTTACACACAACTGGTGAATAAAACATCTAACAGGCTGTAACTGGAAAGTGGTATGTAGCATCTCCATTCATAAGAAAACACTAAATTTTGTTTTTTGTGTAAGGACATTGTGAAAATGTTCTCCATTGAATGAATTATTGCCTAAAATATCACCAGCACTTACACCAGGACCTAATATCAGAAAAATGTAGAGCTGGTATTTGCTGCTTACTCATGTTCAGCCTCCTCAGTATGAATCAAATTCTATTTAGTTCCTCTTCCAAATATGATTTAATTGCTTTACCAACTAAAGTAATAAAAGTTTTATTTATTCTGTATTTATTTTATACCAATTACTCTGCTGATCACTAATACACTGATTTATACACATGCCATACATTACCCTACACCATGGTATTTATTTAACTCTCACTGTAAGCACAATGAAACTGATACTGCAAACCCTATTTTATACATAAAGGAAATGAGATCCACACTTAGTAATCATTGAAGATAGGTATGTTACCAGGCCTATACCAAACTGCAGTGCCCCAAATCATCTGACCTGTAGTCAATTCCTCCCTTTATTCTGTTGTCTTAACTGATATTAGTCTACAATGTCATATTACAACATTTTAAAATTGAAGATCACTTATTTAATGGAGATAAAAGGACAGAAATATAAAAAGTAGGATGAGGGGATAGGAGAGTTAGCTCAGTGGTTCCGTTGCCCGCCTCACAAAGCCAAGGTCCTGCGATCAATCCCTGGTAACCACATACAATGCTGGGCATGGTGACTCATGCCCACCAGCAATCAGTACCACATACCACAATGCCAGGTATGGTGGCTCACACCTGTAATCCCAGCACTTGGGAGGCAGAGGCAGGAGGATTGCTAAATTGGAGGTTTGTCTGGGTTACATAGTGAGGTCAGGGCCAGCCTGAACTACAAAGTAAGACCCTGTCACCACCCCCCAAATAGTAGGATGAGGAATTTAAAAAGTAGTTAAAGGGGGCCGGAGATTTAGCTCAGTGCTCCAGCGCCAGCCTAGCAAGCACAGGTCCCTGGTTTGATCCCTGGTAACCACATACCACAATACCAGGCTGTGGTGACTTACAGCCACAAGCAATCAGTACCACTACCACAATGCTAGGTGTGGTGGCTCATGCCTGTTATCTCAGCACTTGGGAGGCTGAGGCAGGAGGATTGCTGAGTTCGAGGCTTGCCTGGGCTACACAGTGAGCTCAGGGCCAGCCTGAACTACAAAGGAGAACCTGTTTAAAAAAAAAAAAAAAAGGCTGGAGATTTAGCTCAGTGGTTCTGGCGCCTGCCTCACAAGCATAAGGTCCCTGGTTCAATCCCAATAACCACATACAATGCTAAAATATGGGGCCTGGTGACTCAGGCCTACCAGCAATCAGTACCACACCCTACAATGCTGGGCGTGGTGGCTCACGCCTGTAATCCCAGCACTCAGGAGGCAAAGGCAGGAGGATTTCTGAGTTCAGAGGCTTGTCTGGGTTACATAGAGCTCAGGGCCAGCCTGAACTACAAAGTAAGACCCTGTCAAAAACAAAAGGAGGGGAACATCATGAACTAGCCATCATGATAATTTTATATTTTCTAAATCTTCATATTTTATGGTTTTTTAACAATAATATTGTGAGACAATGTCATTATATAAAACTCACAACATAAGAAGCTAAAATGAGAAGTTCTCCTATGTCAGAGAGAGAATAAAACCAAGATGTATTTCTACCTTGCACTGTGCACTTCCCTTTTTAAAATACCCTTGCTTAGTACCATTTATGGGGAAAAAAATCTAACTTAAGAATTTGTGGATAAATTTAGAAGATAATTTGAAAGATGAGACTAGGAAAATATATTTAGAGAGAAAGCCTACTTAACATGAATTGTTACCCACGAGGGAGAAAGTGGGTTTCAGGTATTCCTAGAACTCAGTCTAGCAAATTGCTCATCTTTAAGGGGAAAAATCTTCAGTAAATTATCTTAATATTTAAAAAAAAATCTCAACTTTGAATTTTTATTTGAAAGTGATTCATTTTTTTCCTAAGCAATGTGATTTGTACTATCAAATCCTCCAGGGAAAGTGGAGTCTAATAAAACAACAGACAATTATCAGTATAGAGATTCCTTAAAGTTAACAAATAGATTGTCTGCCTTTTCCAATGAAGGGTACAGGCACAAACTGACTTGTTATTAGCCAAATTGCTCTTGGTTATCTTAAGCATAAAGTAGTTTTAGCTTTTTTATGTAACTCATAGGTTTTAAACACAACACAGAGAAACACACTGTTTGGTGTGACATTTTATTCTACTGATATATTTTGGCAGGGAAGTCCAGTTAAATGTGTCACTGATAAGCTAGCTTTGCTTATGCTCACACTAGACCTGATATTTCTAGATAAAAAGGTTGACTTTAGCCTGTTGGGATTTTCTCTGCTTCTTGAGTTACTTTGTCAAAAAAAAAACCCGAAGGATAATTCATTATTTTGTTGAATTTGAGAGAAGAATTGGGTTCAAAGATCTGTTGGCAGTTAACATTATTGGTGTTACCTTCCTAGCCTACAAAGAACTGTTACATATTTATTTGAATACCTCCTGGCTCACTGGGCTGGAAGACAGGCAGTAGGCTGTCTGTATCTGGTAACAGGTAGGCCTACGGTCCAAACTAAGCCATGGAGATTTTTCTTTCTGTAAGGATTTGAGAAAAGAAATAAAATTTTTTGGCATGATATAAATTCAGAAATTCTGGGATGGCCTTTGCTTTCTTCTCATGTAAATCAAGAAGCGACAACTAGGGCGGAGTCAGCTCCGCAGTTCTTGCACCTGCCTTGCAAGCGCAAGGTCCCCAGTTCAATCACCAGTAACCACATACCACAATGCCAGGCATGGTGACTCGTGCCCACCAGCAATCAGTACCACATAGCACAATGTTGGGCATAGTGGCTCACACCTGTAATCCCAGCACTCAAAAGGCAGAGGCAGGAAGATTGCTGAGTTCAAGGCTTGCCTGCCCTACATAGTGAGCTCAGGACCAGCCTGAACTACAGTGAGACCTTGTCTCCAAAAAGAGAGAGAGAGAGAGAGAGACAGAGAGAGAGGGAGAGAGTGGGAGAGAGAGGGAGAGGGAGAGGGAGGGAAAACTATCCTACAGAAAGAGAAGCATAACATGGGTTCAAGAAAGTGCCTGGAATCTGATGGCTTTTCACTTCTTCTAATCTTTTTCAAAGCACTTGTTAAATTTCTGACACTGGATCATGAGATATCTGTGTCTTTATAATATTCCTCTTGGTTTTCCTAAAGTCAGAACTAATTTGTTTTTTTGTTATGTGTACTCAAAGTATCTTTTTTAATTTTAAATTTTATTTATTTTTTTAAGTTTATTTTTTTTTTGAGACGGTCTCGCTTTGTAGTTCAGGCTGGCTCTGAGCTCACTATGTAGCCCAGGCAAGCCTCGAACTCAGCAATCCTCCTGTCTCTGCCTCCCGAGTGCTGGGATTACAGCCATGAGCCAAGTATCTTTTTATTTTTATAAGAGAAAGAAAGATTTATTAGAGAATAGAAATAGCTCCCAAGATATAAGAGAAGCCCTGGATGGGTGGCACCTAAGGTCCTTTGTCAGCAGTAATTTATACGGCAAAAGTACAATGGGGAAAGAATAGAATCTAACTACAATCAACCTATAGGATTACAACTATAGCCCTCAGCTAACACTGATCCAGAAGGTTATATGGCTGACATCATTAACCCTGGTTTATCTATGACTTCTAAAATGTGATTTTTTTTTTTTGAGATAGGGTCAGTAGTTCAGGCTGATCCTGAGCTCACTATGTAGCCTAGGCAGGCAAGCCTTGAACTCAGCAATCCTCCTGCCTCTGCCTCCTGAGTGCTGGGATTACAGGCATGAGCCACCATGCCTGGCATTGACTGCTGGTGGATGTGAGTCACCACGCCCCATATTATAGTATGTGCTTATGGGGATTGAACCAGGGACCTCTGTGCTTGCTAGGCAGAGCCAGAATCACTGAGCTAAATCTCTGGCCCTAAAGCAGGAACATTTTGGGAAGGGATATTATCTAAATTAACTAACAAGCTGGAAGAAATGTGTTACCAATTACAAAAACTTAATTTTTATCTTCTTAACTCACTGTTAATCATGTGAAGAAAAGGATTTGAGCTACATCATGAGTGTCTACTTACCTATACACCAAGTAAAAATATACACATAGAAACACAGCAACCCAATCATATAATTCTTATGCTATCAAACTTCAAGGCTTTTATTTGTAAGGTCTATGTAAACCTTGAGACTATCAGTCCTCATCTGTCAATGTTTTAAATGTTAGCTCCCTTGAAAACTTATATAAATAGTCTTCCCTTGGAAATATTAGTCATAAAAGAAAAAGAAATTGTTGAGTTCAAAAATTTTTTTTTCAACGAACCAGCTATAGGTGCTTTAACTGGTTATTAACACATATTAAACAGAAAGATGAACAAATGTAAACAAAACAATTACATTTACATTGGAGCGGACACTCAGGTATACGCGCCAAGCTGAACTACAATAACTCTTTTTTTTTTCAAGACAGGGTCTCACTTTGTAGTTCAGGCTGGCTCTGAGCTCACTATGTAGTCCAGGCAAGCCTCGAACTCAGCAATCCTCTTGTCTCTGCCTCCTCAGTGCTGGGATTATAGGCGTAAGCCACCATGCCTGGCTGAACTACAATAACTCTTTAAAAATTTTTAGATTTGTAACTAAAAATAGTAGTCAGAACATGGTTTTTTTTTTTTTTTTGAGACAGGGTCAGCAGTTCAGGCTGATCCTGAGCTCACTATGTAGCCCAGGCTAGTTTTGAACTCACACCAATCCTCCTGCCTCTGCCTTCCAAATGCAGGGATTCCAGGCATGAGCCACCACGCCCAGCAGCAAAGACTTTTTAAGAAGGACCCTAGCCTGATGATTTATCTGATTAAAATAGCCAGCTATATAGACTTCTCATTGTCATTTTGATAGCCATGATTGCTTAATAGCCAGAACTGATAGGCAAAGGTGCTTTTTTTGATATTCCCAGGTAACTGTCCCTTCTGAAAGGACAGTGTTAAAGGTCAAGAGAGAAACTAGGTGTGGTAGTGCACACTTGTAATTTGAGCTCTCAGAGGCTAAAGTAGGAGAATCACAAATTCAAGGACAGTCTGAGGATCAAGTGAGTCCAAGGCTGGACAGAAGTAAATAGCAAGACTCTCATAAAAATGAGAGAGAGAGAGAGACAGAGACAGAGACAGAGACAGAGACAGAGAGACAGAGCAACAGAGACAGAGAGAGAGGGAGGGAGGGAGAGGAGAGAGAATTGTGATTAATAAAATAATCTTACACAGCTCTTTGAGAAAAAGACTACACAAATATATTTAACTGTATAGCTATTTTAGATAGTTTAAATATCTTTAATTTATAGAATGTTAAAATGTACATAGAATATTATTATATAGGGAGTATCCTTAAGGAAACCCAGCCAGTTTTTTTTTTTTTTTTTTGAGACAGGGTCAGCAGTTCAGGCTGGCTCTGAGCTCACTATGTAGCCCAGGCAAGCCTCGAACTCAGCAATCCTCCTGCCTCTGCCTCCCGAGTGCTGGGATTGCAGGCGTGAGCCACCACTCCGGGCACTGTGGTATGCGGTATTGATTGTTGGTGGGCGTGAGTCTCCACGCCCAACATTGTATGTGGTTACTGGGGATCAAACTCAGGACCTTGCACTTGCAAGGCAGGCACCGGAACCACTGAGCTAAGCCTCCAGCTCTCCAGCCAGTTTTAATAATTAGGGATTTTTTTCTAACCCAAGGAGGTTTTTTCTTAAATTGAATTCTTTATTGGTACATTTAATATACACATCATGATTACACTCAACATTGGGAATTTGTATCAGTATAGGGAAACCAGTTAGGAGGTTTTGTTTTTATTTTGTTTTAAGGAGAAACATATGTCTTACTCACTTTCCTTGAATCTGGGACTCAATCCCAACAACACCTACAACTTACAGGAGAAGTTTATTTTAGGTCTCCAAAATAAATTTTAGAAGTTTCAATCTTGGAAAATCAGCAGCATGGTGGAAGGGCCTAGGAAGACGAAAGCTGCTCATCATGGTGCTGACAGAGTGAAGGAGGGAGGATTCAGGAAGGAAGGGACATCCTTTCAGGTCACTCCTAGGGTGATTTGCCTCTCCCAGCTAGAGCCCACCTCCTATAGGAAGTGAGATATAAACCCCTATAATCCAGTCTCCTTCCAAACACATGAATCTTTAAGGGCTATTTTATTTATTTATTTTTGGAAACAGGGTCTCACTTTGTAGTTCAGGCTGGCCCTATGTAGACCAAGCAAGCCTTAAATTTAGCAATCCTCCTGTCTCTGGCTCCCGAGTGTTGGGATTACAGGTGTGAGCCACCACACCCAGCATTGTGGTATGTGGTACTGATTGTTGGTGGGCGTGAGTCACCACACCCAGCACTGTATGTGGTTACCTGGGATTGAACTCAGGACCTTGGGTTTGGGAGGCAGGCACGCTGGAACCATTGAGCTAAATCTCCGGCCCACCTTATGCTTGGTTTTTAAAGACAGGGCTTGCTATGTAGTTCCGCCTGGCCTTGAACTCCATATGAAGTCCAGGCTTGTCTTGAACTCATGGCAATCCTCCTGCCTCAGCCCTCTGACTGGTGGGATTATAAACATGTGCCACTATTCTCAGCAGCATAGAATACTTCTATTGGTGTAAAGCCCAATAGAAGGCTTGTTTTACTTTTGAAGAAAAAATATATTTGGAATCTTCTCTGAAACTTCTCTGCAATAGCCCAGTCATAAATGACAAAATGTTTTGTGAGGAGGAATCGGAAATCTTACATAGAATTAAATCCTGCAATGATTTAAATAGAAATTGAACACTGATTAAATGCTTTCATGAGTTTTACACTGAAAGAGAATAATATCTGATGTTCCTCTGTATTTTATACTGTGCTCTAGAAGTGAGGGCTTCTCTCACTTATTTAGTACTTTAAATATTCTCAACCCCAACATGATTCAGTACATACTATCTCAAAACTGGTGAGCACTGCATCAATTAAATCCTATGAATACCATACTTACTTTATAAGGTATAATCTAACTTAAAGTGATATCTAAATGAAAATACAGTATAACAGGTTATTTTCAAAAGTACTTCTTTGACAAATTCAACAACATTTCATGATATTAATAAGCAATAAATTAGGAATACAAAGAAATTTTCTTAGAAGATGGTAAAATGCTGAGTAGGAAAGAAAGAGTCTCTTTGCAATTTACCATTCCCATATTGGAATATAGCAGCTCAAAGAAAAAAAGGAGAGAAGTAGCTTCTAAAGAACCAGAAAATATATGAGACATGTAGGAAAGTCTATAAGGAAAGGGAAGATGACTGGTGACTTCTGATGGCCCACAGGTCCTATTGGAGTGGAACAGTGGTCACATTTTAACTAAACCAAACTTTTGAAGAAAGGGCTTTATTAGATGTCTACAGAATATTTCACTCCACAAAATAAGATTATACATTCTTCTCAGCTATTCATGGGTCATTCTCCAAAATAGACCACAGCAATGTTTAAATAAATGCAAAGGAATTGAAATTATCCCCTGTATATTGTTAGACCATAGCACCTTGAAATTGGAGACTATAGCAAAAGTAATGCCCACATAGAAATTGAACAGTACTCTTTTGAGCAATCAATGAGTCAAAGAAGAAATTAAACAGTTTCTATAATTAATAATGCCAATAAACTTATAGGAATCTATGGGACACAATGAAAGCAGTTCCACGAGGGAAATTCGTACCAGTGAACTCCCATACTAGGAAAACAGAGTGAGTTCAAATAACCTAATGCTGAACCTCAAGCAACTAGAAAAAGAGGAGCAAGACAAACTCAAAGCTTGTATTAGGGAGGAAATTATAAGGATCAGAGCAGAAATTAATGCAATGGAGGTTAAAAGAATGATACAAAAAAAATCAATGAATTGAAGAGTTGGATCTTCAAAGGATAAACAAAATTGACGCCTTAGCCAACTTTATTAAACAAAGGAAGAAAACGGCTCCAATCCATGCAGTCAGGAATAAAAAGGAGGAAATTACCACAGATCCCATAGGTGTCCAGAACAAAAGAAATACCTACATTGAGGGCTGGAGATTTAGCTCAGTGGTTCTGTTGCCTGCCTAATGAGTGCAAGGTCCTGAGTTCAATCCCCAGTAACAACATACAAAAATACTGAGCATGGTGACTCACATCCACTAGCAATCAGTACCACAAACCACAGTGTTGGGTATGGAGGCTCACGCCTGTAATTCCAGGGTGGGGATTACAGGGCAGAGGCAGGAGGATTGCTGAGTTTAGGGCTTGCCTGAGCTACATGGTAGGCTCAGGGCAGTCTGAACTACAAAGCGAGATCCTGTCTCAAAAAAAATAAACAAACCTACTTTGAGAACCTGTACTTCAATAAGATGGAAAACAGAAGAAATGGACAGATTCCTAGACATATATGAACTTCCCACGTTGAACAAAGAATGTATAAGAATATTAAACATCCCAGGGCCGGAGATTTAGCTCAGTGGTTCCGGTGCAAGCCTCGCAAGCGCAAGGTCCTGAGTTAGATCTGGTAACCACATACAATGCTGGGCATGGTGACTCATGCCCACCAACAATCAACCAGCAATCAGCACCACATACCACAGTGCCGGGCGTGGTGGCCCGCGCCTGTCATCCCAGCACTCGGGAGGCAGAGACAGGAGGATTACTGAGTTCAAGGTTTGCCTGGGCTACATAGTTAGCTCAGAGCCAGCCTGAACTACAAAGCGAGACCCTGTCTCAAAAAAAAAAAAGATATTAAACACCCCAATATCAATCTGTGAAATTAAAATAGTAATGAAAACCTACTGGGAAAGAAAATTCCTGGTCCTGATGGTTTTACAGCTGAATTCTACAAAACTTTTAGAGAAGAGTTAATGCCACTACTTTTCAAACTCATTAATGAACTCGAAAGGAAAGCAAGAGTCCCAAATTTATTCCTGGAAGCAACCATCACCTTCATTCCAAAAGCCAAAAAATACACAACCAGAAAAGAGAACTATAGGGCCGGAGGACTAGCTCAGTGGTTCCAGTGCCGCCTCACAAGCGCAAGGTCCTGAGTTTGATCCCTGGAAACCCCATACAATGCTGGGCGTGGAGACTCACACCCACCAGCAATCAATACCACAAACCACAGTGCCGGGCGTGGTGGCTCACGCCTGTAATCCCAGCACTCAGGAGGCAGAGACAGGAGGATTGCTGAATTGGAGGCTTGCCTGGGCTACATAGTGAGCTCAGGGCCACCCTGAACTACAAAGTGAGACCCTGTCTCAAAAAGAAAATAAAAATAAAAATAAAAGAGAACTACAGGCCAATCTCCCTAATAAAACAGATGCAAAAATCCTGAATAAGGTACTGGCAAACAGAATACAGAAGATCATCAAGTAGATCATATATCCTGATCAAGCTGGATTCATCCTGGGGATGCAAGGATGGTTCAACATATGTAAATCAATAAATGTAGTACACTATATATTAACAGATTCAAGGACAATAACCATATGATTATCTCAATAGATGCAGAAAAAGCATTTGACAAAATCCAAAACCTATTCATTATTAAAACCTCAGAGAAAATTGGAACAGATGGACTTTATCTCAATCTAATAAAAGCTATTCATGAGGAACCAATAGACAGCAACAGAGCAAATGGTCAAAAACCAAACTCTCTCACACTAAATTCAGAAACAAGACAAGGATATCCACTGTCCCCACTCCTATTCAGTATAGAGCTGGAAATATTAGTCACAGAAATTAGACAAGAGAAAGAAATAAAGGAATAAAGATAGGAGAGAAGTAAGTCAAACTATCATTATTTGCTGATGACACAATATTCTACATAGAAGAACCTAAAACCTCAACCAAACAATGGCTAAATTTAATCAACAGATTTAGTAGTGTGGCTGTATACAAGGTCAACACTCAAAAATCAATAGCCTTTGTGTACATGAACAATAGACTCATTGAGATAAATTGGGATATCAGTTCCTTTCACAATAGCAGCCAAAAAAAAGGAAATATCTAGGAATCAATCTAACAAAGAAGATGAAAGACCTCTACTCTGAAAACTATAGCATTTTGAAAAGGGAAATTTAAGAGGATATCAGAAAATGGAGAGACATCCCTTGTTTCTGGGTAGGAAGAACAAATATTGTCAAAATGACTATATTCACACACTAGGATATAGATTCAATGCAATCCCAATTGAAATCTCAACAGGCTTTTTCAGAGAGCTAGAGAAAATAATCCAAAAAATTCATCAGGAACCACAAGAGATCTAGAATATAAAAAGCAATTCTAGGCAGCAAGGACATGACAGGGGGTATCACAATCCTTAACTTGAAACTATACTATAAAGCTACCGTGATAAAATCAGCATGGTATTGACAAAGAAACAGAACCAAGATTCAGTGGAACAGACCAGAAGATCCAGTAACAATTCCAGAGATACTAATTTTTTTTTTTTTGAGGCAGGGTCTCGCTTTGTATTCAGGCTGGTCCTGAGCTCACTATGTAGCCCAGGCAAGTCCTGAACTCAGCAATCCTCCTGCCTCTGCCTCCCAAATTCTGCAATTACAGGCATGAGCCACCACACCTGGCACTGTGGTATGTGGTACTGATTGCTGGTGGGCATGAGTCACCATTTCTGGTATTGTATGTGGTTACTGGGGATCGAACCAGAGACCTTGAGCTTGCTAGGCAGGTGCCAGAACCACTGAGAAACAAGACAAGGATATCCACTGTCTCCACTCCTATTCAATATAGAGCTGGAAACATTAGCCACAGAAATTAGAATCTCTAGCCCAAGCCATTTCATCTTTGACAAAGGAGCCAAACACCATCAATGGAGGTATGATAACCTCTTTAACAAATGATGCTGGAAAAACTGGGTTTCAATTTCCCAAAGACTTTATAAAGCACTCTTTCACCAAGCACTAAACTAAAATCAAAGTGGGTTGCAGACCTAATTTTTTTTTTCTTTGCAGTACCAGGGATTGAACTCGGGCCCTTGTTCATCCAAGATTGGTGCAGTACCACTTGAGCTAAATCCCTAGCCCCTGGAGACCTAAATATTAAAACAGAAACACCAAGCCTGCTGGAAAATAAGTTAGATAGAACTCTTAGAGATATTGGCATAGGGAAAGACTTCATGAACAAAAACCTCAGCAGAACAGAAACTAGCAGAAGGAATCAACAATTGGGATCTCACCTTATTTTATTTATTGTTTTTGAGACAGGGTCTCACTTTATAGTTCAGGCTGGCTCTGAACTCACTATGTATCCCAGGCAAGCCTCAAACTCAGCAATCCACCTGTCTCTGCCTCCCAAGTGCTGGGATTACAGGCATGAGCCACCACGCCTGGCTGGATCTCACCTTATTAAAAAGCTTCTGCACGGCAAGAGAAACCACCAGCAGAGCAAAAAGACAACCTATAATATGGGAAAATTTGTCTACTGGTTGTTTCTCAGACAAAGGACTATTATCTAGACTTTATAAAGAACTTAAAAACATCAGTTTCCCCTCTTAAATTCAAAGACCCAATCAAAAATGGGCATCTGAAATGAACAGACACTTTTCAAGTGAAGTAGTAAAGGCAGCTAAGAGACATATGAAGAAATATGTCATTTGAGAAATGTACATGAAAACAACATGGAGATCTCATCTCACTCCACCAAGATCAGCTGCTACTGTGAAATCAACCAACAACAAATGCTGGCAGTTCTGTGGGGAAAAAGAAATCCTTCTCCAGTGTTGGTAGGAATATAGACTGGTGCAACCACTGTGGAGATCAGTGTGTAGCTTCCTCAAAAAACTCAGATTAGAGGTCCATTTGGGCCTGCTATGTCCCTGCTAGATATATACATGAAAGAATTAAAAGATTTATGTCACAGCTACATATGTGTATTCATGTTTATAGTAGCTCAGTTTGTGATAGTTAAATCTTGGAAAAAGCCCAAAGGCCTATCAATGGGAGATTGGATAAATAAGATGTGCATTTTTGTTTTTCTTTTTTTGAGGCAGGGTCTTGCTTTGTAGGTCAGGGTGACCCTGAACTGTTGATGTAGCCCACGCAAGCTTTGAACTCAGCAATCCTATTGCTTCTGCCTCTTGAGTGCTGGGATTACAGACATGAGTCATCACGCCCAGCATTGTGGAATGTGGTACTGATTGCTGTGGGGTACTGATTACTGGGGATCTAGCTCAGGACCTTGCACTTGCTAGGCAGGCACTGGAATCACTGAGCTAAATCTCCAGTCCCTGTTTTTTTTTTTTTTGAGACAGGGTCCTGCTTTTGTAGTTCAGGCTGGCCCTCAGCTCACTATGTAGCCCAGGCAAGCCTCGAACTCAGCAATCCTCCTGTCTCTGCCTCCCGAGTCCTGGGATTACAGGCGTGAGCCACCATGCCCAGCAGTGTGGTGTGTGGTACTGACTGCTGTAAGGTGTGAGTCGCCATGCCCAATATTGTTGTATGTGTTTACCAGGGATGGGTCGAACCAGGGAGTTTGACTTAGGTAGGCAGGTGCCAGAACCACTGAGCTTAAATTTCCAGCCCTCCAGCCCCTGTTTTTTTTTTTTCTTTTTAACAAAATGGGGATATTACTCAGCCATTAAGAATGATAAATTTGGGCCGGAGGGTTAGCTCAGTGGTTCCGGCGCCTGCCTTGCAAGCGCAAGGACCTGAGTTCGATCCCCGGTAACCACATATAATACTGGGCGTGGTGGCTCACGCCTGTAATCCCAGCACTCGGGAGGCAGAGACAGGAGGATTGCTGAGTTCACAGTGGCTTGCCTGGGCACCATAGTGAGCTCAGGGCCAGCCTGAACTACAAAGCGAGACCCTGTCTCCA
>PVIC010030041.1:0-22154 GCA_004025085.1 Thryonomys swinderianus
ATGAGGGGAAGGAATAAATATGATACAGAAAGAAAATAAAAGAGCATGTATAAAGGGGGGAGGAGGGGGGAGTGGGTAGGGATATGGGTAAAAATGAGAATTAACTTGTGGCATATACTGGTACAAATTTCCCAATGTTATATGTGATTTTGAGATGTATATAAATTGTACCAATAAAGAATTCAATTAAAAAAAACCATTTGTTCAAAAGTTTGGTTTAGGGCTGGAGGGTTAGGTCAGTGGTTCTGGCACCTGCCTCACAAGCGTAAGGACCTGAGTTTGATCCCCGGTTACCACATATAATGCTGCACATGGTGGCTCACGCCTGTCATCCCAGCACTGGGGAGGCAGAGACAGGAGGATTGCTGAGTTCGCGGCAGCTTGCCTGGGCACCATAGTGAGCTCAGGGCCAGCCTGAACTACAAAGCAAGACCCTGTCTCCAAAAAGCAAAAAAAAAAAAAAAAAAAAAAAAGTTTGGTTTAGCTCAAGTATTTTCTTATTAACTTTTTGTCCAGTTGATCTGTCCTTTGTGTCAGTGGGGTATTGAAGTCCCCTACTACTACTATTGTATTAGTGCTTATCTGGTTTTTCATATCCATTTGTATTTGTTTTATATAGTTGGGTGCATTAGAATTTAGTGTGTAAATATTTATAAATGTCATTTCTTTCCCTTGGATTATTCTCTTTTTGAGAATGCAGTGTCCTTGTTTCTCTTAATCAGTTTGGGTTTGAAGTCTACTGCAAATAAAATAGCCATTACTGCTTTTTTGCAGTTTCCCATTGCATGGAAAATTGTTTTCTGTCCTTTTACTTTCAATTTATGGCTTTCTTTCTGAAATAGATATGTTTCTTATATGCAGCAAATTGTAGGATCTTGCTTCTTAATCCATTCTGCCAGTCCATGTCTTTTTTTTTTTTTTCTTTTTGAGACAGGGTCTCGCTTTGTAGTTCAGGCTGGCCCTGAGCTCACTATGGTGGCCCAGGCAAGCTGCTGCGAACTCAGCAATCCTCCTGTCTCTGCCGTCCATGTCTTTTAATTGGTGCATTGAGTCCACTGACATTAATGTTTATGACTGATACAACCTGTCATGGTGTTTTCCTTTTTTGGCTCTTTTACTTTTTGCTTTTACCTTTTCCCATTCAGTTTCTTGTCTTGCACAATGGATTCACTCTGCTAGGTCTCATGGATTTATAACTTTCATTGTTTTCTTCTAAGATACTCTTTAGAAATTTTTGGAATACAGGCTTTGTGTTTGTGAAGTTTTTGAGGTGTTCTTTGTCATGGAAGTATCTTATTTCTCCATCAATTTTGAAAGATAGTTTTGCAGGGTACATCAGTCTAGGTTGGAGTTTGTTTTCCTGCAATACTTGAAACACTTCACTCCAGGCTCTCCTTGCCTTGAGTGTTTGTTTTAAAAAGTCTGCTGTGATCCTGATGAGCTTCCCATTTTATGTGGTTCTTTTCTTTTCTCTGTTTTCAGTATATTGTTTTGTTGTTGTTATTGTTGAATATCTGGAACCTTGATAATTACACACCAAGGTGTAGCTTTTTTTATATCATGGCCATTAGGCATCCTGTATACCTCAATTATTTGTATGCCTGATTCTTTTATTTTTTTCCTATGCAGTTTTCTGCCATTATATCTGTGAACAGATTTTTTTTTTATGCCTTTCACATTGTCTCCTGCTTCCTCAGTGATGCCAGTCAGTCTTATCTTATTCTTCTTTGAGTCATCTAGGAGCTGTTGGATTGATTTCTCATGCATTTTCCATAAATTATTCCTTTCCTGTTCGATGGCTATGATCATGTCCTCTAGGTCTGAAATTTGATCCTGTGCTTCATGTGTCCTGGTATGCAGACTTTCACCCTCATTTTTGATCCCCTGGAACTTTGCTTGAAGCTATTTAAAGGGTTCTATTGCTTTTGTTATCTCAGATTCTATCATGCCCCTGATCACTTCCTTAGCATTATTAATCATACCATTCACTTTGGACAGTATCTCTCTTTTTATCTCAGAGATCAGTTCTGACTTCCATTTTACTAGATCTGTTTTTGTTACCATATCAGAGAGTCCTGGTGATTAAGCTTCAGTTTGCTCCATTTCCTTTTTCCCTGAATTCCCCTGTGGTGGTGATCTTTGTATCTGGATTTTTGAATTCCTCCTCATTTCGATTTCTTAGTCATTGCTTATATTGATTAAGTTTCTTGCCTGCTGTCTGGGCAAAGTTTGTTGCAAGTATCTTTCTTCTTAGTATTCAGAGCCCTTAGGAGATGACTAGTTGCTGGGTTGTCCTCCTTTGATCTGTAATGGCCCTTGAGTAATCTCAGTTCACTGGCTGTGGTCAACAGGATTCCTTTACTCTTCCAGTGTTTTTATGACATGGTGGACTAGGCAGAGGAACTTGCAGAGGGCCTCTGTCTAGGTTGTGGTACTGCTGTTACACTTATTCACAGTCCACAGAGAAGTTGGTGGTGTCTCTGGAGGCTCTACCTCATGTAACAGCCAGTTTGGTCAACAAGAAAATAGAGGTGCCAAGGCCTTATGGTTGCATCCTGATCACAAAAATGTTGCAGGCCAGGTGCTGGTTGATGATGCCTGGAGCCTTCTTGCCAGGATCCACTACACGACCCCACCTCATTCCCACTCAGTCTATTTCAGCAGGCTTCTGGTACAGTGAAGGTGGCAGGAAAGTTGCAGGCCTGAGCAGCATTCAGTGGCACAGGTGAACCTTCCTGCCAGCACAAATCACACGACCCTACCTGGCCCCACTTGCCTAATGTGCTTCCCTAGACCTCTTGCATAGTGCATGATTCAGGGAAGTGCAGGGTTGAACAATGGCAGAAAAGGCAGGTAAACCTTCACATCAACACCAGAAACCTGGTCCTGCCTGACCCTACTTGCCTGGTCTGTTTCCCTGGGCCTCTGGTGTACTCCACAATTCAGGGAAGTGGAAAGCCGAGCAGTGGTAAAAATGGTATGGGAAGTTTCTATACTTTTAATGGATGAATTTTATGGTATATGAATTATATCTACAATTTTTAAAATGGAATAAACAAGAAAACCATTGGCCTTCTCACTGCCTGTCAGAGAAATGCTTGTGTTAACCTCTGTGAGATTCAGGGATCTGTGCTCTTTGGTCTCTGCTCTTTTCCAGCTTCTAAACCTTCCTGCACTACCACTCTTTAACCTTAATCTTTATGATAAACTGGGATTGGAACAGCAAAAACATAGAATTGTCCTTAATTCTTCATTGTCATAGAGACACAGTGCTAAAGGAAACATGTCTCTAAAGAACCCTGGCAAGGCCACCTAACTTCACCATCAAGCATTTCCATCTGGGGTTGAAATTCTAACTTCTTTCTTCATGGCTGTGTAATGTGGGATAGTCATTTCTTGACTCTGACTATATCTTTTTGTATCAAGTCAGAGTGATCTTATCACCTACCTCCCCAGTACTGTAGAGATCAAATGCATAGGAAGTTCTTCCTGCTGGGCCTGGAATGTGAGTAGTGCTTGATAATGGCTGCCTCAGATGACTGGGTTAGAAAGAGAATTTCACATGGGTGGTAAACCGGGGTGCTTGATTTTGGCATTCAGTCCGTTCTCGTCTCTCACTACCTGTGACCTTGGACAATCACCTCTCCTTTGACCCTCAGTTTCTTAACTGTAAAATGGAAGTTTTGCCCTGCTTTATAACCTATGTTGGTGTTATGGTTTATACCTAGATGTCTCCCCAAGGTCTCATGTGCTCATCGGTGGGACTTTTGGAAGTGACTCAATTATGGATGTGTGATTCTCATCCATGATGAGTTATAACTGGGTGTGATGTTGGGAGGTGAGGCCTAGTGAGAAGAGGCAGGTCACTGTGGGTGTGGCCTAAGAAGATTTATCTCCCCTCCTCCTTTGATCTCTCTCTCTCTCTCTCTCTCTCTCTCTCTCTCTCTCTCTCTCTCTCTCCCTCTCTCTGCTTCCTGCCTGCTACCCCAAGGACAGTTTCTCCTGTGTGATGCCCCTCTGCCATGCCACCTTGGAGGCAGCTGACTACGGATTGAAACCTCTACACACTGTAAGCCAAAGTGGATATACCTCGTGGGTATTGGGTATTTGGTAATGAGAAAGTAACTCAGACACCCAGCTTGCCTCTAGAGCTTTATTAATGAGGAAAAGGGACCTACCTACCTAGCTTTGGTACAGGAAGTTTCTGTTTCTCATAACTCACCTCTACGTGCCTAGAAATAATTCCTCTGAGCCAGAATCTGATTATTTTCAAGCTATCCTGTGTCCAGGGGTGCCTGACCAACCAACGTTATGGCCTCATGGTGAAAACCAGGGCTGTGGCCCTGGACATGGACTTGGTCATGGTCTCGGCTTTCATACCTGTTCAGAGAGGAGCTCAGACTAGATGGTATCTGGAGCCCTTCCAGCTCAAACTTCTGGAACTCCTCCCTGGGAACCCCATTTATTTTGCCTCACCCTCTTCATGGGTGGAGGGTAGAATGAAGGCACCACTGTGCCTCGCTGTGGGTGGCCTTGTAGCCTGTTCTGATTTCTAACCTGCGGTGTGGAGCTCACTTGAGCAGCTCTCATCTGCACGTTCCCCATTTTGCTCAGCCCCTAAAGCACTGCAACCTCTACACTAACATAGCAGAGTGACTTATGTGTCTCCCTCCCTCTTGTCTGCAAATATGTCTAAGGGGATTCTTTTTTTAAAATTTGTTTATTGTGGTTAAATATACATAACATTTATCACTTTAACCATTTGTAGTGGACAGCTCAGCAGCATCAAGTACATGCACATACTGTTGTGCAATCATCACCATCATCCAACCACAGAAATTCCAGATGGAAACTGTCTCTTTAAACACTAACTGACTTCCCCTTCCCCAGCCCTGACAGTTACCACTGTATTTCCTGTCTCTATGGTTGAACTATTCTATGAACCTCATGCATACAGTATCTATCCTTTTCTGGATAGTTTGTTTCACCAAGCATGTCTTCAAGGGTCATCCATGTTGTAGCATGTGTTATAATTTCCTCCCTTTTTCAGACTAAATAATGTTGCATTGTACAGCTGTGCCCTATTTGTATGTCCATTTATTCAAGGATGGACACATGGTTTTTGTTTGTTTGTTGTTTGAATACTTGCTTTCAGTTCTGTGGTGTATAAACCTAAGAGTGGAAATCCTCTGTCATATGGTATTTTTAACTTTTTGAGGAGCTGCTATACTGTTTTCCATCAGATGATCCAAACATCTACTTTTGTTCATCCGGTAATCTTTTGTTGATCCAATCATCTATCAGTGGAGGTTTGAGCTGCTTCCTGAGTGAGACTCTTTCATGTAAGAAGCCCCATGATATGGAGAGAGAAGGACAGGCTTGGTAAGAGAAGGATGTGCAGCCCACCCCAGAGACCCATCCTTATTGACCTGTCTCTCAGTCCTCTTCTGCATCTTGGCCTGGCTGAGGAGAAAGGAAAGCAGAGACCTGTGGAAAAGCAAGATGCTGAGCTAAGAGGTGCCCTTCGTATACTTCTCCCCAGGCACGCACTAGTAATTCTGTCAGAGACTTCCTGGAAGATGGCTGTTATGCTTCTCCTCATTTCAGAATAAGTTCTCCCAAAGAGCTCCTTTCAGCCCTTGAAGAGAATGTCTTGCCTGAACATCCGAGAGTAACTTGGTGAGGACAGGGAAACTTCAGCAGGCATCTGCCTTTGCAAAAGTCTTCAGTGCTTAGAGCAGTGTCTTCCCGGTATTCATATACACTAAATAGAATTGCGGTCATTACAAAATATGAAGCATACTTTGAATGTGATCATTGACCAAACCTAAAATGGCTGATTATGTCTACTTTTATTGAAGGACAACCTCCTCTAAAACTATTTGTCCAGGATCTTGAATGTGTGTGTGCATTGCAAACTTCCCCTCCTTCTTTCCTTCCCAGTCCCTCTCCAGCACAATGTTTTCCTTTTCCCATAGCCATGTCTGCAATTGTATCTTGGGAGTATTTACTGACAATCTCTGAAAGACATGGATACTCTCTTACCAAGGCTGGCATGTGTCCTATGGCCTCTTTTCCTATGTCAAGACAGATGGGCAAATGAAGGCTCAAAGGTTCCAGAATTACAACACATGTTTTTATGATGCAAAATTACTCCACGTCAGGATTTTTCTGCTCTCCACAAGACACTCTGTCATGGGCTGCAAATGGCATGAGCATTTTGCCTGATAGGCCTAAATCCAGGCAGAAGCTACTCATTTCCTGATAAAGTCATTACTGTTGAGAGCTCTTTGGGCTCAGAGTCTCCATATGGAGGTCCTCACATTAATCATGCTGGAAAAGGTAGGTCCAAGACCAAGTTTGGCAAATCTAGATTAGGCTGTGCCTCTTGTTTTTTAAAAACGCTTCTTTTATCTTTTATGTTTAATATATTTTATTATATTTCTACATGTTTGCTGTTTATGTAGTTTATAGTAGTCTTGCAGAGTGGTTACATGTACATATTACAGCCTCTTTCTTTCTTTTCTTATCTCCTTCCCTGCTTCTCTTCCTCTTTCCCTACTCCCATTTTGCATTCTTGATACTGTATTACTAATCTTACCTCATGTTTTAGCCTATGGTGTTTACATTAATTGGTGTTATTAGATTCCTTTTCATGCACATCTTTTTAATTTAATTTATTGGTACATTATATATACACATCACAATTATACTCCACATTGAGAATTTGTACCAGTATATGACATGACTTAATTCTCATTTTACCCCATCCCCTACCCACCCTACAACCCCCTGCCCCTATATACACAAGCTTTGTTTCTCTTTTTTACCATCAATTTTTTTCTTTCCCCTCATTATTTACCCCTAAACCCCATTACCCTTTGAATATTTACCATTTCACAATCTCAATCGTGCATTCTGGAATTCATTTACAGCTTCAGTTTCTCATACCAGAGAAAAGATATCATATTTACACATCTGTGACCTATTTATTTCACTTATGTGTATGTCCTTAAGGTACATCCATTTCAGTATAAATGACTCAACCTCATCATTCTTTATGGCAGAGTAATACTAGAAGAGTTAATGCCACTACTTCTCAAACTCTTTAATGCAACTGAAAGGGAAGCAGTACTCCAAATTCATTCCTTGAAGCAATCATTACCTTGATTTTAAAAGGAGGAAAAAACTCAAATTCTAAAAGGAGAGAAAGACTCAAACAAAAAAGAGAACTACAGGACAATCTCCCTAATGAATACCGATGCAAGCTGGGCGTGGTGGCTCCCACCTGTCATCCCAGCACTCGGGAGGCAGAGACAGGGGGATTGCTGAGTTCAAGGCTTGCCTGGGCTACATAGTGAGCTCAGGGCCACCCTGGACTACAAAGCGAGACCCTGTCTCAAAAAAAAAAAAAGAAATACTCAACAAGATATTAGCAAATGAATGCAGCACATTATCAAGAAGATCAGACATCATGGCCAAGTAGGTTTCACCCCAGAGATGCAAGGATGGTTCAACATTACACAAATCAATAAATGTAATATATCACATAAATAGGAACAAGATCAAAACCCATATGATCACATCAATAGAGGCAGAAAAATCTTTGGACAAACCCCCTCATGATTAAAATTCTGAAGGTAAAAGAAGAGAAGGACCATACCTGAATATGATAAAGGGTATTTATAACAAACCAATACCCAATATCACACTAATTGGGAAAAAACTGAAAGCATTCCCCTTAAAATTAGGAACACGATAAGAATGTCTACCATCACCTCTTCTATTCATCACAGAACTTGAAACATTAACCACAGCAGTTAGGCAAGAGAAAGAAATAAAAGGGATATACATAGGAAAGGAAGAACCCAAATTATCTTTATTTGCAGATGACATGATACTCTGCATAGAAGACCCAAAGAACTTCACCAAAAATCTCTTAGAATTAATAACCAGTTTCAGCAATGGAGTAGCACAGGATATCAACACACAAAAATCATTAACATTTGTGTACTTCAGTAATCAACTCAGTGAGAAGGAAATTATGAAAACAATACCATTCATAGTAGCTTCAAGAAAAATAAAATACTTAAGAATCAGGGGCCGGAGGGTTAGCTCAGTGGTTCTGGCACCTGCCTTGCAAGCGCAAGGTCCTGAGTTCGACCCCTGGTAACCACATACGATGCTGGGCGTGGAGACTCATGCCCACCAGCCATCAATACCACATACCATAGTACCGGGCATGGTGGCTCATGCCTGTAATCCCAGCACTTGGGAGGCAGAGACAGGAGGATTGCTGAGTTCGAGGCTTGCCTGGGCTACATAGTGAGCTCAGGACCAGCCTGAACTACAAAGCGAGACCCTGTCTCAAAAAAAAAAAAAAAAAAAAAAGAATCAGTCTAACCAAGGAAATGAAAGGACTCTATAAAGAAAATCCCAATAAACTGAAGGAGATTAAAGAGGACATAAGAAAGTGGAAAGGTGTCCCCTGCTCCTGGATAGGTAAAACCAATATTGTCAAGATGGCCATACTCTCAAAACTATTCAGATCCAATGCTATTCAAATCAAAATACCAACAGTATACCTTATAGAACTGGCAAAAACTATTTTAAAATTCTTATGGAACCAAGTGCCGGGCGTGGTGGCTCACGCCTGTCATCCCAGCACTCGGGAATCAGAGACAGGAGGATTGCTGAGTCCGAGCCTTGCCTGGGCTCCATAGTGAGCTCAGGGCCAGCCTGAACTATAAAGCGAGACCCTGTCTCAAAAAAAAAATCTATGGAACCAGAAGAGGCCTAGAATAGCAAAAGCAATTTTGGACACCAAGAGCTATGCAGGAGGCACAGCAATACCTCACTTCAAACTACACTGCAAAGCAGTAATGATAAAAATGTCATGGTACTGGAACAAAAACAGACATATGGATCAGTGAAAGAGAACTGATGATACAGAAACCTCTACAGACAGATTCAACTATTTGATCTTTAACAAAGAGGCAAAAAACATATGTAGCAGGAAAGAGTGCCTGTTCAACGAGTGGCACTGGGGAAAAAAAAATTTTTTTTTTTCTTCAGGGAAAGGGCTTGAGATGTCCCTCAACTATACCTTCATGTCTAGTAGGTCAAATGGTTTGGGGTCTTACAGAAAAATAATAGAAGCAGAGGGATGTACTATCTTAGTTACTTTTCTCATTGCTGAGACAAAACTTGTTGCCCAAAGTTAAGGAAGCAAAGGTTTATTGGCTCACGGTTTATAGAGGTTTCAGTCCATAGCTTGCTGGCTTCAAGGCAGGGTGGCATGGAAGACAGGTATTGCACATGAGATGTGGTTCACAGAGGGTAGAAGATAGCAAAGCAAGCAAGAAACCTTAGCAGTTTATTTCTACCTCTTTTATATTCTGTCTAGGCTACTAGGATTAGGGCGGTGTCAAACCAACTGATTTAGTAATCACCCACCCTTAATCCTAGTATCCTTAATCTTAATGGTGTACCATGAATCATTCTAGATCCAGCTGCCTCTGAAAAAGCCCAGTCTCTGACCACATGATTGGAGGGACATATAAGACACAGAATACTGTGATGGTGGACAGTCTTATCTTGTTCGTAATTTTAGGGGGAATGCTTTTAGTTTTTCTCTAGTTAGTGTGATGCTGGCTATTGATTTGTCATAAATACTCTTTATCACATTCAGGTATGGTCCTACTCTACTTTTTTCTTCAGAGTTTTAATCATGAAGTTTTTCTAGAATTCTTCAACATATAGCCATTCATCAACATATAGCCATAACATGTACCAATGTGTGGAGAGCTGCCAGATCTCAGTATAAGCTCTGCAAGTAGGTAGACCATTTAATTCAATAACATTTTCTGGTACCCAGAATCCATGTTGGGAACTGTGGGAGACAAGACCACCATGACAGATTGGATGAAGTTTGAAAAATATACTGGAACACAAGTGAGTAAGGTAGGCACCTCAATGCTGTAACAGATCTGGACCTCTGGAGAGGGTCCCAGGCAGCCTGCAAGGCAACAGAAGACTGGAGACTGGATTCAGGTTTGCCCTATGAAATAAACCACTCTTATTCTTGCTAACCTAATGCTGGTCCAGGGCAGGAATGACCAGCACAATGGTGGCCTGAAGTTGGGAATCTCCTTTGGAGATGGAGAGCCCAGTCCCTGCCCTATGCCTTACCTCCTTTCTCCTCAGTTCCACCCAAGATCTTTTCTATGAACACCTAGGGAGAGGAAATGATACAGCATGAGACAGCACTTCTGAAAAGCAGTCTCTCCCTTGGCGGCTCTCTGGAAGGGCTGACAAGATGAATGCAATTTCCGTTGCTCCTCAGTGTCTCTCAAGAAATTTAGGACTATTGGGAAATACTGGGGAAAGTGCTCCTGGTTGAATGGTCAATGCAGGTAAGGTGCCTTTAAAGCTAGGCAAATCTGCTCTGTTAGGCTAAAATGTAAATACAAGCCGTTGCATTAATAAACACCAATGAAATGAATAATTTAGCACTGCCTTTTGTTTTGATCCCAAGGAAGAGTGTGGCAGCTCTTAACAAATGGCCCCCAGTGACTTCCTGTGCGGCCAGGGCATGGCCCCGAGTGCTGGCCCCCCCCCACTAGCTTCTGCATTCCCAATTAACACTTTTCAAAATGAAATTTAGGGTGCTTTTTATCCTTTTTTCTAATGAGGTTTCTTCCTTCCCTGCTGTCTTGCTACAAAGCTTGATGCCGTCTGAGTGTGTTCATATGGTGCTTGAGTGCGTTATCTGACCTTGATTGGTGTTTGGGGAGCCGGTTAAATAGATTACATGGGGGTTACCTTGGCAACTGTCTTTACTGATTTAGCAATGCGGTTCATTCTTGGACACAGGACTCTCGGCAACTCTGAGATCCCACCGCTGTGCGTTAATCATTAACACCGAGTTGGACATCAGCTCTGCCAAGCACCAGCCAGAAGCGAATGTGTTTAGCTGTAAGTGCAGAGGCCACGCAAAGCCCTAAATGTGGAGCCACAGAAGAAAGGGGTGGCAAGGGGCCGTTCTGCGGTCTATCTGTCCTTTGGCCTGGGTTCCACAAGGGTGTTGAAAGAAACCACACCAGTCGGTGAAATGGTCCACACGCGGGCTTGTCACACCAGCAGGGTGACCAAGCAGGTTGGGACCCACAGGCAGCTTGCATGGCCCCTGGCCCCATGAGGCTTCCCAGGACCAAAACCGGGTTCTGTGAATGGGGGCTCTGGTCCCTTTGTCCCTCACTTATTGTCTGATTTTGGAAAAGTCACCTCAACTCATGAAAGCTTGGTTTCCTTTTCTTTACATAGCAGGGGACGCTTGTAGCGCCTTGTTTCTAACACTAGTGAAGACACATAAAGTACCTGGGCCAGAAAACCCAGGAACTTTAGTGAACATTTCCTGGACCTGTTGTGGCTTACAAAGTGGGTTCCAGGTCATTGTATGTTAAAATAATCTGAGTTATTTAATCTGAAGCCCAAAGTCACCCTGTGTCAGAATCACTACTAGGTCTGTATATGACTGTATGGCTGTGTATGGCGGAGGCTGAGATGCTGGGTGACTTTGTGGTCTAAGCTGCACAGCTGGAGTGAAGGGAAACCAGGATTAGAGTTCAAGTTCATCTGCTCCCTGCCTAGAGCTCCAGGGCCATCTACTTGGCTCCAGGGCTGCATCTACTTACTTGGGAGAAGTCAGGTCTCAGGACCAGAGGTAAGTACTGCTCCCCCAGAGTACACATCAGGGAAATGGCACAAAGCAACTAGAGAACTGGGTCACCAGGCCCACAGCCCATCTACGGTGACAAACGTCACATAGATGGGGATACAGCCAGCAACTTGCACTACCCAAAGCTGACCCTCTGCCCGTAGGGCACTCTTTTGTTTACCCAGTGCCAACAGGAAAACAAAAGGCTTCTGCCAAAGTCAGAAGTTTGCAACGAAAGCTCAAGTCCACTTTTTCTTCGACTGACCCAACAGTCAGGGAGAGAAGGAAGCAGGGAACCAATCTTTTTTCCATTTGGTTAGTGACACCCAGAGAAGTTACCTCGTCAACTGTGTGCTTTGGATGTAAGCACTCAGGTCACATTATGAAGAGCTGGCAACTCAGTATTAGCAGGGGCTGCAAACAGACCTCAGAGAGGACAAATAGGAAGGCAAAAGCCTTCCAAGTCTCAGAATTTGCTCCAGTTCACATCCTGGGGAAGAGAGCATGGGCTTTACAGCCCAGTGAAGCTGATTTCACACCCTGGGCTGCCTATCTATTTCTTCCTTGGGGATAATCACGACTTCACTGGGTAGTTAAAAAGAGTAATTGTATGCGAACTGATTTAACACATAGGTGATAGAATCCCTTGAACTTTTGTTTCTAAAGCAAATGGCATTCACTGTGTAAGAGCACAGAAATGACGGAATAGGGAGATCAAGCACCAATCTAAGCCAAAGCGATGATGGCTTGCTGCAGGGTAACAGTGGCGGAGGTAGATAGAAGTGAGCAGATTCTAGATATGCATGGGAAATAGAATGGAAAAGGAAGGAGTTAATGATGCCTCTCAGCTATCTGGCTTGACCTCCTGAGTGGCTGGTGGTGTGGCAGCGCCTCGTGTTGAGACAGGGAGCACGAAAGGGGGCAGGGCAGGCGGTAATGTTTGGTCTGGGACCAGTTGGGTAAGGAATCTGTAGAGCATCCAGGGAAGATGCTTATGAGGCACTCAGTTGTCCAGAGCCCCGACCGCGAGCTGGGGGTGAGGGTGAGAGCCCGGGGGACTGCCGGCAACTGCTCAGGGGGAATGAAGGCAGCAGGAAGTGCCAGAAGGAAGTGGGCCAGGGAGTAACGAGTTTAGAAAGGTCATTTCATGAAATGTAGAGGGCGGATGCCAGGGAGAGACACCAGGCGCAGGGCACCGGTGTGGAGCTGGTTGTGGGCTGGAGCTAGTGGCCTTAACTACTGCAGCAGTCCTGGAAGGTAAGGGCCGGGGCAGGTGGGTTAGGGAGGCTGTGCTAACTGCTGTACTATGGCAAATGCGGGAGAAAGGAGTCAAGGACAACTCTCAGGTTTCTCACTTGGGTAAGAGAGCAGATGAAGGGCCATTCACTGAGATTAGAAGCACCTGTGCAGGGGGCAGCCTTGGAGAACCTTGCTAATGTGAGGCGAACATGGGATCTCCTGGAGATGTCCCGTGCTCAGTGTTCACTGCCCAGGATGGAGGTGGGTGGTAAGGGGGTGCTCTGCCAGCAGCACCATTCATTCTCATGTGGAGACCATGCAGTGAGGCGCCACAGCCTGCCCTTTGGCAGGTGTTAGCAGCATTCAGCCCTCGAGCTGGACAACTCTGAGGACCCCCAAACCCTTCCATATTTAGAACCATGTTCTCCTTATGAGAAGCTGGGCATTTGCCAGGATGCCCACATTTGTACCTGGTCAAAGGCAAAGTGAGCTGGTGGAACAGTTGGCAAAAGTGAGGTGATGAAGGAGAGGAAAGTGAGAGAAAGAGGAAGCTAAACACTTGAGTTCCACCTCTCACTCCAGAGACAGTGTTGTGATAAAAACAAACTGTTCAAACTTCTAGTGAGTTCCATGGCTCTGTGGATAGATAGATAATGCTTGCTTCCCAGAATAATAATGTTTTAAATATTGGGATACCCCGCAAGCATCACAAAGGAGTCTAGCTGTTAAGAGAGCGACAGTTTTCCACCTGCAAATGTGAACAGGCTCAAGAAAGGACACAAGGAATTGCTGGGGAAGCCCGAAGGGAGTTGAGAAGAAGCTGAACTCATGTTTTCCACACACTTCCTTACCAGCTGCTCTTTTTTAATTTTTATTTTTCTTAGTCCATGTTTGCAGTACATGATGATTACATCCCTCGTGGACCACTGGTGCCTGCACACCACGCATCTCAATTCCTTTGCATCCCCCATCCCACCCCACTTCCTCTATTGCTTGGGCCCCTCTCCTCTTTCATTTCACTGCTTCCTGGGCCAGTGACTCTTGACACCCCATGCCTCTGAAGCAGGCAGAATAGAGATTGTTCTGATCATGTGGCAGCTGGAGAAATTGAGGCCCCAAATCAGAAACGCGAAGGATGACCCTGTGAATCTTAGTCCAATAGAACTGTTCTTGGACCCACAACTATTGGCCCCAGACAATGGTATGCCAGAGCAAGTCTTTACTGTTTCTCAAAGATGATTGTTAAATTTCCAGAAGTTTCGGAGTCAATGGACAATAGACACCATGTTGATGGTTTAAAATTAGCCATAATGTAAGTACTTACACTAGAGAAATCAATAAATGGCATTAGTACACCACTAGCCTCGGGTCACAGTAGACCCATCTTCTAAACCAAGGGCTGTACCCACTCAGCCTTAAAACATGCTCCTAACACCTGCCCAGGTACACCAAACTGGCTGTACTGATTTACCAATGAGATGAATAAACCAAACACCTAGGTGTGGTGGTCCAAGCCTATAATCTTAGCAGTTTGGGAGGCTGAACCAGGAGGATTACAAATTCAAGCTCAGCGTGGGCAACTTAGAGAGATCTTGTCTCAAAATGAAACAAAAATTTAAAAAAGAACTGGGGGTTTAACTCAGTGGAAAGGCTTGAGTTAAAGCTCAAGAACTGGGAAGAAATTCTGGAGCAGAGTTAAACTGTCTTAGCCTTTCAGCCTGCTTTAGGTCATTATGAAAATAGGAAAAACATATCATACTAAACCCCAAAGAAGAAGAGTCAAAGATGTAGGAATCCAAAGCAATGAAAGGCACTAGTTAAGAATGAAATTGGAGCTCCACAAAAAATAGGTGCTGTGTATTACTTGTTGTCCACCATCTCATTTCTTGTGTAAGAGCAAAATAAATTGAGGGATTGCAGGCTCTTGTAGTGAGCGAAGATACAGAAAGGCAATTTTTGTTGTTCATCTTAAATAAATAGCTGCTATTCTTGCTTATTACAATGTAAAATTTCCAGATCTAAATGTCAGAGAATTCTAGGAAAAATTGCAAAACTATTCCTTCATAAACATGTAATTGTGCTATTACTGCTAAATGTGATGACATTCTATAAATATCATAGTTCAGGCCTCATGGTCTATAAATAGACCTAGTTAATCACTGGAAATATATTTTATTTCTTGAATTCTAATGGGGTACTTACAGAGTCTCCATTTTCCAATGGCAGAGTCCATTCCCAGTTTTGTTGTTACCTTGCCCTCTACTTGGACCCCCATGGGACAAAAATACTCTTTAGCAAGTATTACAACAAGGGCAATGGGGAGGACACTAGTTCCCTTGCTAGAGCCCAGCTTACAACTCTAGGAAATGTCTAGCTACAGCCCTGAGGCCTGTTGTCCAATACTAGAAGAGATGGGTGTTAGCACCATTTCAAGCATTGCTTGTAATGTCATAGTAAGGGTGCATGGGAAGTGAATTAGATAAGCACAGGATGCTATGGTCTTTAGTGTGGATGCAAAGTCGACCTAGAATGCCTTTTGCTTAGCACCAAGCCAGACTGGAAGGCTGACTCCAGTGGGAGCTCCCAAGTAATTTAAACTGAAGGCCTTAAGCTATTCTTAGGCTTTTCCAGAATCCCCTGCTTGTATATGCCCATGGTAAACACTTCACTAGACCACAGTTCCAGTTGTTCTATCGCGTAACCTGTGTCTCATTTACACAGTGAAAAGCAGTATATGGCTTGCTATAGACTAGAATGCAATCTCTGCTTAACTGCTTACAATGCTACATCAATGCTACGTGTGTGGTTAAATCAAGAAATTAAACTTCCTTCATAGCCTCAGTAATTCTGACACCAGGGGGAGTTAATCCCGACTACTTGCATTCTATAGACTTCAGTTTACCCATTTGTAGAACTGGAGAGTAAGAGGACCGTAGTGAGATAGTGGTGATTAAACCAGGAGATACTCGTTTCAATTCTGACATCACCTTGGGCAAGCTTTCTTCTCAAGGTTTGTGCCAGGGAAAGAGGGGACCAGACATAAATGAAACCAGTTGCTGTGACCAGACTTCAAAATCTAATGGGAAAGACAGCTGTGGAAACAGATAGTCCCAAGAGTATAGTGGAGAATGCAAGAATTCTAAAGAAAGAGTGGAAGCCAGATGACTATGGGGGTGTGGTGGGTAGGTTGTGTGGGTCATCCTGCTGCACAGCCTTTCTGGCCATTCCCTAGGCCTCAATCTATCTTAAGAACAATGGGAACTCATGGGAGGATTTGGAGGAGAGATCACATGGTCAGGACCATGTGTTTGGTAAATTTTGGCTGCAGCATGCCATACAAACCAGAAGCGTAAGACTTCCAGAGAAGATGACATGGAAGGAGGGAGTCCTAAGAGAGTCTGCAGGCAATGTGGCTCTTGGGTTGGTTGAATAGCTAGAGAAAGAGAAGATAACACTTTCCTTATCCAGGCTTGAACCTTATTTTACTGGTTGCCCTTAGGCACCTTATATGGCCACAAGACTTCTGTAACCCACAAACACAGCATTTTCAGTTCCCCAAATCTGTCCTGCTCCCAACCAAAGCCTGTGCAGACCAATTGGACAGAGTTCAAAACAAGGCAAGGGCCCTACAAAATCACAGAACTAATCAAGAGAGAGGATGGAGACAAAAGAGCTATATTTCACCTCCAGACCTACAGACACCTCAACCAGATCTTTGACCCATTATGCCTTGCCACTCAGTGTCAGATGCCTGTGCCTGTGCCTGGAAAAGCTGAGAAATTAGCATTTGATAGGCAAGGAGTGAGGTGTTCTCTTCACTGTCATTGGTCTCCACCCACCCCACCCCCCAGCCTGCTTCTCTTGCACCTGGATCCCAAAGGCCAGTGCTGTAGGTCTGGACTTGCTCTCGCTCAACTCAATGCACTTTTCAGTTAAAAATATGAGCATCCCCGGAGGCCCAGACGGCTCTTTGTTCTCTTTGTTCAGAAATTTGTTTAGAGATATCAGCTAGTAGATTAAAAAGCCCTAACAGATCTGTTAAAATCTCTTTCCCTCCACATTTCGTTTCTGCTCCTTCAGGAAATTTCTGCTATTCTTTTAGAGTGATAGATTTGCTTCCTGTTTGACTCTGGGGGAAGATGGCTTTTCTTAAGGAGGGTCCGGTAAGGCTCACCCTGGAGGATTGGGAGGGGTTATGGCTGGACTCAACTTCAGGGAGCTTCAACCCTGTGGTACTGTAGGCCTTTGTAGGCTCTGGCTCTCCTTTCAGTTCACTCTGGTTCCCAGCAAGGTGGTCCCCACCGGTAGCTTTTTCCTCAGTTTATTACCCAGTCAACTGAGAATGGTACAAGAGCTCAGTGTCTTTGCCCTGGGTGTCTGAAAGGCAGTCTAGACTCCTGCTTGCTGCACCAACTATGGCGCTGGGAGCTGGAGACAATGGGAACAATACATGGTGCAGTCTAAGTCCTATAGTGCCAGAGCACATGGCAGTGTCCTCCCTTCCTGATGGTTTCTAGATCTCACTGGGCACAGTTGCTTCTTCCATCACCTACTCTCTATACTGACTGACTCAGCAAAGTGCAGCTCTCAGAGCAGAAGGGATCTAGAACAGTCCCATGTTGCCTTATGGTTTGTGTTCCTCTTTAAGAACCACACTCAAAAGAACAAGGGTTCACTGAAGAATAAGGGCCCAGAGCAAGTAAAGGTGCCAGGCTGTGATTCAAACTCAGATCTGACTGGCACCCAAACCTAGGCTTGTTCTACCATACTATAGCTGAGTACTGGTGACCAAAGGATAGCTACCAGGGTCTGTTAACACATCAGGCTGGCCTTCTGCAAACAGCAGTGAGGAACCCGTACTGCTTAAGAATAGGAACTGAAGGTGAAGTCTCACTGTAGACCATATGTAGAAATCACCCGAGACTAACATGACACCAAATAGCTCAGGTGGGACAGGGGTGAGGATTAGGGTTAGGGTGGCTAAAGAGAGACCCAGAGGTTGGAATTTGGCCAGGTATAGCATCAACAAAACCCAGTTACCTCTTCTGATTAATCCAAAAGCAATCTTCCTGGGAGGCTGGGGGAAGGATGAATGCAGAGTCTGAGGATATTGTGGGCAGGTGAGGAGAGGTGCCCAGTGGAGATCCACTAAGTAATATACTGGAAGTACTACTAAGTGTACACAAAAGCCAAGTCAGAGGCTCAGCCACAGTCTAGCCCCTTTCTATTGATAAGCTTTGCAGAATGGGGATAGAATCCCTGCCTGCATGCTTGTGGGTAGGAGTCAAATTATGTAGAAATATGCTGTGCAGGAGAAAGCCCGCTGCCAATCAGCTATTTAGGAGTCTATTTTTAAGCCTCTGCTATGTACACTAGCTTGGGCTGCAAGAACAGATATGTCTGCAGTCAGAGAGGTAGAAGATTTCAGGCAGAGGTGAGGGCAATTCATTCACTCTGGATTGATTAAATCTCCTGGTGTGGATAGAAGCTTTGGGTTCTTTGAGTCCCCCTGTCCCCTTGGTGTGACAATGTGTGATGCATGAAGCTGGTGCTGCACTGGCCTCATTCTTCAGTGAAACCAAGTAACATGGATGTCTAGTCCCCTAATTGGCTTTGCAACATTTCCCCCCACTCTGTCCCCAGAAATCACACCTTCCCTTTTATCAATATAAAAGGCTAAGATCTGATCAAAGCTTTGACGGATTATGTATTCAGGCCATAAATTCTTCAGTTTAAACACAATTGCATTTCCCAGAAGCCACAAGCAAGAAGAGAGGCATGCAGGTGCTCACAGATCATTTTGACCTTATTTCTGACCAGGCTTTGCCCTCGCTTCCTGTTGTCCAAGGGCAGTCAGCATAAGCCCCTGGATCTGTTGATCAAGGCCCCCTGTTACTTGGTTCACCTTCTTGCCTAGCCACAGCTCCCCATGTTTCAACCTCCCCGCATTCAATGTGTTCTTTCCAGATGATTTGACTCGGTTCATGCTATTCCATATACTTATCATTTTTTCCAGTTCTTTCTGTGATTATGGTAAGCCTACTTGTGCTTCAAGCCCCAGTGCAATGTCAGACCGTCTAAGGAGATCTTTTGTTCATGTATCCATAGAAATTACCAGTGTTTGGGCTTGGGAGATGATCAAGAAGTGTTTGTGCACATTCTCTGTTGCTGATGCTCCCTCATTCTCTGAGAATGCCCCACCTCACTTTCTTCTCTGTTCCCACTGAAATTTGCTCATACTTAGATTAAAGGAAGTTTTCAACATTGGGACTAATGACAAGATTAAGATTCAGATGGTCTGGAATACCTACTGAGTGAGTGACCTTAGCAAGTAATTTCAACTCTGAAACTTGTTTTTCTTATCAGTCAAATGGAGAATACTAGAATTTGCTTCACAGCATTGTCATACAGATGGGACAGGGTGATATCTAGCATGCTTTGAGAAGACAGAGCTTTTGGCAGGTAGTCAGCATTCAATCAGAGTTTGCTCTTTTATCATTGCTATCACTAATAAAATATAGAGACTTCTGGGTCAGGGCTTGAGGAATGATGACATAATGAGCTTATGGATTTTCTTGTTGCCTTTCATGCATCCCAGACATAGCCTCACGTACTTCTGATCTGGAATAGTGGCAGGCATAATTTTTAAAGAGTGAGCAAACTGGGGCTGGGGATTTAGTGCAAATGGTACAGCGCCTAGCTTAGAAGCACAAGGGCCTAAGTTTGATCCCCAGTACACCTCCCCCCCCAAAAAAAAGAGTGCGCAAACCAACAAAACAACAAATGTCTTCTCTGGCTGGGGATTTAGCTCATTAATTCCAGCATCTGCCTTGCAAGCGCAAGGTCCCTGGTTCAATCCCCGGTAACCACATACCACAGTGCCGAGCATGGTGACTCACACCCACCAGCAATCAGTACCACACACCACAGTGCCGGTTGGGGAGTGCTCATCCCAACCCTCAGGAAGCAGAGGCAGGAGGATTGCTGTGAGATCAAGGCTTGCCTGGGCTACACAGTGAACTCAGGGCCAGTCTTAGGGGAAAGAAAGAAAAGAAAGAAAGAAAGAAAAAGAAAGAAAGAAAGAAAGAAAGAAAGAAAGAAAGAAAGAAAGAAAGAAAGAAAGAAAGAAAGAAAGAAAGAAAGAAAGAAAGAAAGACAGACAGACTAGGAAAAAGTGACCTAGTAGAAGAAAAACATTGTATTTGTTTGTATTGAGACATAATACTGGTAAACTTTATTGGGTACAGTATGCTAATTTGAAACATGTATACAATGTACAATGATAAATCAGGGTAATAAGCACTTCTAGCTCTTAAATGTTAATCATAGATATTGTTATGATGCTTCATATTCTTTTAATTATTTTGAAATATATCATAGATTGTTATGACCAAGTTACCCTATTGTACTTTATACAAAACCAGAAATAATCCTTCCTCTCTAACTGTATTCTAGGGTCCCTTATCTAACTTCTTTTTACCCCTCTTATATTTCCTTTTCCTCTTTGGTGACCACGTTTTATGCTTTTTTCTGAATGAGTAATGAAAATGTGGTGTATATAAACAGTGGGACACTATTCAGCCATAAAAAGAATGCAATCTTGCTGTTTGCAGCAATATAGTTTGGACCTGGAGAAGATTATGTTAAAGGAAGTAATCCAACTATAGAAAGATAAATAGCACGTCTTCTCATTCATTTATGGAAACAAAACATTTTTATATAACTAGTGCTACACTAACAAACAAGAAAGGGACACCCCCCCCCCTCCAGTTCACAATCTCAGCAAGATCAAGTCAGAAGCAAGATTTTTGTTTTTATGTTACCGGACATTGAACTCATGACCTTATACTTTCCAGGCACTGAGGTAAATGCCTGGCCCACAGAAGCATGATTTTTGAAGAGAAATACACTACTTTCAAATCATTTTACTTTACTATGGGTGTGAGAGAAAATAACTGTCAACCTAGCATTCCATACTCAGGGAAAATGTACTCAGGAAAAAGGTAAAATGAACAAACTCTTAGATGAAAGATGGTCAACAGAGGATGTCACAGATGAAAGAAAACTAAGAGAATGTCATGAGCATACCAACACTAAAACCTAGCTAAAGGAACATCTCTAAACAGGAAGTGAATGGGACATCAGGGATAAAAAACAACAGAGAGTACAGTACATGTGAAAATGAAAGACTAGGGCCAGACATTTAGTTCAGTGGTTCTGGCGCCTGCCTCTCAAGCGCAAGGTCCTGAGTTCGATCCCTGGTAACCACATACAATGCTGGGCGTGGTGACTCACACCCACCAGCAATCAATACCACACACCACAGTGCCCGGCGTGGTGGCTCACGCCTGTCATCCCAGCACTCAGGAGGCAGAGACAGGAGGATTGCTGAGTTCAAGGCTTGCCTGGGCTACATAGTGAGCTCAGGGCCAGCCTGAACCAGAAAGCGAGACCCTGTCTCAAAAAAAAAAAAAAATTAAGACCAACTTTATACAGTCTCTTTCAGAAAGCAGAAATAGAAAATAAAACTTCCATCCAGACCAACTAAATGAGGCCAGTCAGAGTACCAAAGCTACAGCATGAAAAAGAAAGAAAGGAAAAATACCCATCAATATTTTTCTTTAATACAGAAACAACTGTTAAGAATGCATTAGTAGTGGAATTCAGCAATATATGAAAAAAATTATACTGCATGACCAGGTGGGATTCATTCCAATTGTGCAAGTCGAGTTCAATATTTGCAATCAATGTAATGATCATATCAACTGGCTAAGGGAGAAAATTTATATCAATTAAAGCAGAAAAGCATGTGGCAAAATTCAATAGCTGTGATGTTTAAAAATACTTAAGTAATTTAAGAAAAGAGGTTATGGCTGGAATCACTATCCCACCTGTGGCTCTTTGAGAGATAGGACCTTTAACTAGATAATTAACATTTTAGTCATGAAAAGGTCCCCTCCCTAATACAATAGAATTGTGATCACAAACTTACATGTATCGGGAGGCAGAGACAGGAGGATTGCTGAGTTCGCGGCGGCTTGCCTGGGCACCATAGTGAGCTCAGGGCCAGCCTGAACTACAAAGCGAGACCCTGTCTCCAAAAAAGCAAAAAAAAAAAAAAAAAAAAAAAAAAAAAAAAAAAAAAAAAAAAAAAAAAAAAAAAAAAAAAAAAAAAAAAAAAAAAAAAAAAAAAAAA
>PVIC010030042.1:0-22167 GCA_004025085.1 Thryonomys swinderianus
GTTCCTTCTACCCTGTTAAGTTTCCCATAAAGGTTTTCTCATTTCTTCCTCATCCTTCAAATACAACTGACATGTTAAATTTTATGACATGTATTTTTAATTCTGGACATTAAAGTATTCTAGGTCAAGAAACCAGGGAAATCTTTAAATTCATTGAAATGTTTTCAGTTGAACTTCTTTCATTTAAAATGTAAAATTATCTTCAGATTTATTTGTTTGTTTTTGAGACAGGATCTTGCTATGTGATTTAAGATAAGCTTACATTCACTATGTGGATCAGGCTAGCTTCCAACTCATGGAAATATTCCTACCTAAGCATTTTGAGTGCTTGGATTGTAGTCCTACGCCAGCACACCCAGTTCTTCAAAGAATTTAAAATATCTTCCTATAAAATTCATAATAGATGGGGATTTATGTTTAAATATGGAGTATCTCTGAGCTGCTAGTTTATTATTGGTATAAAATATTTTTAACTTATTACAAAAACTTTGATGAGGTTTAATAAACATGTATCATCATGATTTTGTCTGGGACATAGTAAAGGGTCTAATGGGATTTACCAAATATTGGAATCAATTTGTGGGGAATGAGTTGTGGAGCTTTCTGTGGGTTGAACTTTACCACCTAAAAGATAACAGTCCATAAAGAAGTGAGAAATAATTTGATTTGGTTATTTTAAGGGTAAAAGCAGGGTTGTCTTAAAAAATAATAATGTGTTTACATGAGAGGAACAATTAGATACTATATGATTGTAAATTATATAATCAAGTGCAACAGGTAAGAGTGCAAAATGTGTGGAAAGTTGACATTGAGTACTCCCTTTTTGTAGCAAAATTTTCTTATAAAAAAGCATCTCATGATGGTGGAGAGCTTTCAGAAGTAGCCATGCCTGGCAACACTCAGAGTGACTAAAATATGTCTGGGACAAGGACTCAGCTCACAGAAAGGAGGTGTTGTTTATTTGGAGATTTGAAAGAGTAGTTGACTGTGTGTAGATTGCTCATTTTGAAATTTGCCTGGCTACAGACAAATGCATTATTTTTGTTTTTCAGAATGTACTTTTTTACATTCCAGTAACCCTTTTTACTTTTCATTATTAATTTGTATTTGGTTGGTGTTATATTTGTATCTGTGCTGTGATTTTCTTTTACTGGACTGTCCCTTATGGGTGAGACCTTCAATATTCTGTGTCTGTGACTGTGAAAAACTTGGAGTTAGTTACTAGCAACCTTCCCTACTCCAACTTAGCTTTTATCATTGAAGTTCACTAAATGATGTCTGTCATGTTTACAAAAGATGTCTCCCAGTCATTTCCTGAATAAAGCCTTAACTTAGCTACATTAACAGGTATTATTAGGGAAATCTAAGGAAACCCAGTTATTGGAAATATATCTGGTTTCACAAAAGAACTGTAGGTAATAGAAGGTTCACAAGCAGCCTTTGTGCTCTTGTCCTTACTCGTCCTACTACTTCATTCTCTAGCACTGTCTACTGTGTCATTAACTTCATGGCCTTTTCCTTCAGAGCAGGCTTGTCTTTGAGTTTCTATGACTCATGATGAGACTAGCTTTCAGTTACACTGATCTAACATAGGTTGAATGAACGGCCAACAAGCTCAGTTTCTGAATCCAAAAACATAAATTAACAAGACACCGGACAAGATTCTCATTATGAAAGATACGCTCACTTCTGTTCCCATCAGTTGGGAAGAAAGTTGTCACTTGTGCTGAGTTGCGCTGACCTTCACGGGGCTGATTGTAAGGATGCTTCCGAGAAATGTGGTAGCTAGTAATACCTCCTACAGTATTTCCACTGAATCATCTTTCTTCTGTTTTTGTGTTTATTCCATGTCTCCTATGTAACCTTCAAAAAACCCTTGAAATATTTCTATTCTTTAATTTTAAAATTAAACTATCATTGTGACAATAAGTGAGAGAGATAATTGTATGCACCTTTTAAAGATTATAGAAAAGGTCAAATTCACAGTATTTTTAGGTAGTTCAAATGCACTTATTAAATTCTGAAATGAGAGTAGTTATATAAATTTCAGTCTTTAAAAAAACAGAAATACTGTAATTACTGGAAGTTATACTACTTTGGGAAAAAGAATGATCACAATCATTTTATTTCCCCCATGTTTCTTTTCAGAGAAAATTATGGCTCTACAGCATTTATTTTTAAAAGAGTCATTCGAAGTGTTTTCACTGCTCTCGTGAATATTTAACACTGTTTAAATACAGTCTCAACTGGATTTTACCCCTAGTGAACTATCTAAGAGTTGATTTTTGCTTTTCAAGAAGTATTCAAAATGTAGCTTCTCAGGAAATATTGTTTCATTTTCTTTGCTCTTTCCTTATCCTTTGCCATTTTGATTTTTTTCGTTTAGTGTTACTTTAATACTGTAGTCGTTGAATGTTTCTTGGGAAGTCAAAGTGCTCATTTTGGTTTCCCTTTCAATTAGCTCATCATTCATCGGAAGCAGCACTGTTTTCTGGTCAGTAGATCCAGTCAGCATTTTAGAAGATCTGTGTTTGATTCCATTATCTCTAATGAATTTTATGACCCAGAACTGGCAGTAATATTTCTGAACTTCAGTTTTTCATGTCAAGTAAGGTAAATATATTATTTAAAATTCTTTTCTACTTCTCATGAATTCCTTTGTATTATGATTTTGGTTCATAGTTATTGATCTATGGGCATAGAATTATATTTAAAATTTCAAAACAACACCATTAGATTTTAAGTTGAAGTTAGTCTTGTGCCACAAGAACTTATGGGAAATCTTATAATATTTTAGTAAATCTTGATTTATTCTTGCACATGCACATTTCCTTCTGATTCAGATGGCTATCTCATTTCCTGAAAAATAAAGATGCCGTGATTAAGATGGGTAGAGATATATGTACTTAGAAACAAAGAATATGAAATTTGAAACCAGCATAAAGATCCGAGCTGTTTCTGAGGAATCAGAAAACAACAGCCATAAGATCAAGGAAAGCTCCATGCCTAAAATCTACTCCCAGTTTCATATTTATTTATTTATTTTTAATTTTTTACTTTTTGCGGTGCCAGGGATTGAACTCGGGCCCTTGTGCTTGCACAGTAAGCATGGTACCACTTGAGTTAAATCCCTGCCCCTCCACTCCCAGGTATGAGTTTTGGTCTTGCTGGCTCATGTTTGCTTTGAGTAATTGCAGTAAGGAACCTGAGACAGAGGCTAAGGATATGAATCTGTCTATAGTCACTCCATTTAGATCTGTCTGACAAAGGAAGGTATGCAGTGAAAGCTTAAGAGGAAATAACCTCCATCTCTTGGAAGGAGCTGCAAACACAGAAGTCAAGTTTTAAAATTTCTCACATCCTGTCTCATCCTGCTGAAAAGCTTTTGCACAGCAAAAGAAGTCACTGACACTGCCAAAAGACCACCAACAACATGGGGAAAAATATTTACTAGCTGTTTATCAGACAAAGGGCTATTATCTACAATATATAAAGAACTTAAACAGATCAGCCTCCCCAAGTTTAAAGACCCAGTTCAAAAATGGGCATCTGAAATGAACAGACACTTCTCAGAGGCAGAAGTTTAAGCAGCTAAGAAACATATGAAGAAATGTTCAACATCATTGGTCATTCGAGAGATACAAATGAAAACAACACTGAGAGTTCATCTCATTCCACAAAGAATGGCCACTATTACAAAATCAACCAACAGTAAATGCTGGCGAGGCTGTGGGGAGAAAGGAACCCTTGTCCACTGTTGGTGGGATTGCAGACTTGTGCAATCATTGTGGAGATATGTGTGGAGATCTCTCAGAAAACTAGGACTAGGAGTCCCATTTGACCCTGCCATACCCCTGCTAGGAATATACCCAAAAGAACTTAGAAAAATCACAGTGGAAAGACAGATGTACACCCTTGTTCATAGCAGATCAGTTTGTGATAGCTCAATCTTGGAAACCACCCAAATGCCCATCAACTGGAGACTGGATAAAGAAGATGTGTTTTTTTTTTATTAAATGGAGTACTATTCTGCCATAAAGAATGACAAGATTGATTCATTTATGTGCAAATGGATGCACCTGGAGGATATGCTAAGGAGTGAAATCAATAGATCACAGTTAGGCAAATGGTGGATCTTCTCATTGATATGAGCACCGGTAGATGCAAATGAGCTCTAGTAGTATGACAATCTTTTCAGAATGGGAAATTTCCAAAGGAAATTTGGTGTGGGGATGTAATGAGGGGAAGGAATAAATATGATTCTGAAAGAAAATAAAAGAGAATGTATATAGGGGCTGGGAAGGTGTGGGTGGGGATATGGGTAAAAATGAGAATTGACTGTGTCATATATTGGTACAAATTCCCCAGTGTTATGTGTGAGTGTGAGATGTATGCAAATTGTACCAATAAAGAATGCAATTTAAAAAAATTCTCACATCCTCAAGTATTGGTAAAATTGACCAAGCAAATATACTTTGTGAAGTTTTAATGACCGCTGAGTAAAATACATTCTTTGTTTCCATAACTGGTATATAGTAGCCATTAAACAGAGGTCTGTTTGTCAGCTAGATAGTTTTAGGGAATCACATATGGGTTTACTATTTTCTTCTCTACCTCAGCTGTCATCAGCTGATTTTGACGTCCATCTCTTTTAGCCATGACTGTGAAAATAGCTTCACAATTGGTTTCCTTGTAGTAAGAAATGCTATCTCTTAAGGAACCATAAAAGGTATTGGGACAGGGAACATCACCATTACGTCCAGCTGCATTTGCCTTGCCCCTTCCTAGCAGATACTCCATGAATCCTTGTTAAATCCATAGAGTCTTAAACTATATGTAAAAAGAAAAAAAAGTAGCATATGAAGATTTTGTCACTTTGGTTTCTTATTCCAGTGGCTTTCCACAGTGTTCATGTTAAAATGTAATCTGTATCTTAACCCTCCAAGATCTGACTTGAATACTAAAACTTCATTTCTCATTCTTCCTGTACATGTGACAGTTTCCTATCATGCTTTCTTGAAAGTATCCTCTTCTAAGGGTGACCTGATCTCCCTAATTTGGTTGGCCTGATGTTTATGTTTCTGTAGAACTTTGCTCCTCTAAGCTTTGGTCCCTCATTTTTATGGAATTGGTCAAATGTTACCATTGGTGTCTCTTGGCATGTTATAATTTTTTCACAACTATTTTCAACCTACAGAGTGGGTTCTATATCTTTCATCTCTTTATGGCCAACCATGCACCTAGCAGGTAGTAAATGCTTTCTAATTATCATGTGAATGGATGGAGACAGGATAGTATGCATGAAGGTTTAAAATTCATTGTCACAACTGTGACAGAATACCCTACTTAGGCCCAGGGACATTTGTTTCTTCCATTATCGAAGTCTCATTAGAGTGTTCTTCCACTAACTAGGCTAAATTACTTTCTTTTGTTCTCAAAATAGCTCTCAATGGTAAGCCTAGTGTTACTCTCTCCCCAGATGAGTGTTGTACTAACCTTTCTTTGCATTGAAGCTTAACTTCATTTCTCTTTGATTGCTTTTGTTGCTGAAGCAGGTGGTTTATATTTTATTCTTAAGCAATCCCTGTGAACAATCTCTAAATAGTATTTAAAGGTATATTTGTAAAACGCTAAACTATTTGCTCAGTGCTTACTCAATTGTTTTGGCAATCTTGAGCACAAATCTAGTCTAAACTTCCTCTCTAATAATGCTGGTATTGTGCTAGTATAATGGCCGTCATGAAGGAAGAGAAATCCAGCATCCATTTGACATGACTCGTATTTAAGTGGATACCACTGCATTTGATTTTGCAAAGAAAGAGAAAAATGAAGTATTCCAAAGGCCTTGTGAACCTTGGATATGCCATTGATGCCTAAGTTAAAGTAGCCTCAGGTAACAGGTTTTTTTTAGTTACTTCTCTTTGATTTACTATTTTTCTTAAAATGGAACGCAAATACATTCATACCACTTTAGGTCACCGATGGTTTTTTTTCATATTTTCTGACTGACTCCCTAAATTTCTCACTTTTTAAAGGAATAATGATAAATGATACAAAATTTAGTAAAGAAAATGACACACCACTCTGAATAAACACATTTTCCTATTTTTAAAAGTCAATTGCGATTATCCTTTCATAAACATATTTGACAATTCCAGAAGATGAGAGGAATTCTTTTAGAAACAAAAGAATTTGTTTTATTTTAATTTGTTTTATATTTTTAAAAATATGTATTTTTTTGATAATATTGCCTAAGGTTGAGCATATGTTCTCATTATGTATCATTTAATTTACCTTCTTATTGGCCTAAATACAAACTGACACCCTGAAAAGGCAATTTATGGAAAGAAATCTGACTGATGAAAGCCAACAAACTTCATCCGAGTGGAATTGAGGCCCAAACAAAGCAGATGAGCAAGTCAATGTTGTATACCTACCTAATGAAATCTAAACCAAAGACAAAGACTTCAATTCCCTCCATTTACATTTCATATGGTATAATATTAATTGTACCTACAATTTTGGCTTAATTTTTAAAGTCATACATTTTAAAAAGAACCAAGATTTTTACCTTAGTGCAACTGGTGTTGAAAATATTTGTTTACAGATGGACAAATTACCATCCTGTGCCAATTGCATAAATATCTTTTCTTCTTACAGCATTTTACATAATCCAAACAAAAATTTAAACTTGGTAAAGATTGTAAATCTTACTTAGCACATTTTTGGGGGATATGTGCTACAGGGAAGATAAGCTGCTAGACAGAAAGCATATTTTCTATATTTAATTTGTATAGAATTTTTTTTTTTGAGACAGGGTCTCGCTTTATAGTTCAGGTGGGCCCTGAGCTCACTATGTAGCCCAGGCAAGTCTCAAACTCAGCAATCTTCTTGCCTCTGCCTCCTGAGTGCTGGGATTACAGGTGTGAGCCACCACATCCGGCTAGAATTTAATTTTTTACTTAATGCCCCAGACCTTAGATTTCTAGAACCTAGAAACTGTTTAGAGAAACCCTAAGGTGTTCTGGACCTGCTTACAACATCTTCCTATATTGCACTTGGTCATTAAATCTACATACAGAAACAGATACATTTATGAGCAACCCCACACTGGATTTGTAGTTGGATCAAAATTCATATATTCACAGCACAAATATGTCTAGATTGTATTGAAATGTTTTTGTACTCTTTCTTTAAAGTAAATCCTTTGTACACACGTCAAAGTTATGTATTGTATATGAATTCTGTATCGTTTACTGTTTTTATGAAAAGAATCCACAAAGCTTTTTTTATAAGTCTCTGATAAGGAGAAAAAAGAATAGAAGCGTTCTTATTGTACCAAAATTAAAATGGAGTGTATATATACACTTATATATGTATTTATTTTGAAATCTAATTTAATATTGTCTGTTTCACTTTATCATGTGTATCTCTTTTAAGATACAATTGTTAGAGAACAGCATTGCATCTCTCAAAGCATATCAAAGCTTTTATAAGAGTTTTCTTACAATAGTATATGGGGCAGGCAGTACAACTTCTTTTAGGAAAAGATATAGAAGCAAATTTTAAAAGTGTCTTTTCTAGATAATTTTATTAATTGTCTAGATTATCCAGCCAAAATAGGCTGGAGGTGATCACGGGTTTGTGTCACCACAGTCATATTGAAATTTTATTTCTGTCCCTTTACTAAAATTAGAGGATTGTACTGGAATGAATTCTCATAATTATACTGTCAGTAAATGTTTCAGTAATTGTGAAATAATAATGAATGCTTTGATTTGTTTTTATCTGTGTGTGTGTGTGTGTGTGTGTGCATGCATGTGTGTGCGCTGATTTGAGAATTAAGGGGTGATAGTGGAATAGAGCATTTCTGGCATAAAATGAGAATTTTCTGGGGGTTGATATATGACAGGCTGGGAGAAAAAGAAGTGACTAAGATAGAAATTGTGAACTAATGGCAAAAGAGAACACTAAGAAAGAGTCTACTTTAAAACAAAAAAGAAGACAGAGTGTACTTTAAAACAAAAAAGACATCTCACAATCCATCATTCTTGAGGTTGCAAGAAACACAAACCCAGCTCATTCTAACTTAAGCATGAAGAATTCTCATTAGCGATCCTAGAGCAGGTCTGTTTTAGGGTCACTTAATGAAAGGCTTTGATACACTGGTATAACATATATTCCTCTCCTTCCATTTCTGCTCTGGGCAGCATCTTATAAGCCTGAAATTTAAGAGTGAGAAATGCAAGAAGGGTATAGAATTAGGAATCAAATCAGATATTTGCTGATTGTACACTAGGGAAAAATTGCCGTTACTCAGGGGTGTGTCTAAGAGTAAGAAAGAGACCTTGAGGATAACCTGGACCAAGGGCATCAAATAAAACAGAGGAAGAGGAACCCAGTAGGGACTGAAAATTTACCATCTGAAAATGAAGAAAAGCAGGCAGAGGCCAGGAGAAAGTTTGCTATTGTACATACGCTTGTGTCCGTCTGTCTTACTTATAACAATTTCCTCATTGGAAAGCGGACCTCAGAAATGGTCTCTGTGTTGAAGCACCGTCGTCTGGCTCCTGGGACTCTTGTTTCTGGCCACAAGTGAATGTTTCAGGGGTTTCCAGCTGAGCCACGCTTGTCCTACCAGATTCCTATTTTTAAGAAACTGAAATTGAGGCCGGAGTGTTAGCTCAGTGGTTCCGGCACCTGCCTCGCAAGCGCAAGGACCTGAGTTCGATCCTCGGTAACCACATACAATGCTGGGCGTGGAGACTCACACCCACCAGCAATCAACACCGCTTACCACAGTGCCGGACGTGATGGCTCATGCCTATAATCCCAGCACTCGGGAGGCAGAGACAGGAGGATTGCTGAGTTCGCGGCGGCTTGCCTGGGCACCATAGTGAGCTCTGGGCCAGCCTGAACTACAAAGCGAGACCCTGTCTCCAAAAAGCAAAAAAAAAAAAAAAAAAAGAAACCGAAATTGAGAATTCAGAGATACAGCCACTGTACCTGACAGGCTGACTGAATACAAACAAAACAGTTAAAGGAAAATAAAGCCATGGATAAGTCATAAAATGTGAGAAACTGAGGAATGGCAAGGACGGGGAATTTAGCATAATTCTGTTTTGTTGTGCTTTGAAGCTGTTAAAGATTTGCGTGCATCTGAATATATTTTCCCCTCCATTCTTATCAGGTGAACTTGTTTCCTAATTCACAAAGAAGGTAGACATCATTAGGCAGAAAAGTTCTCAGTTCTTTGTCACCAAAGGTGCCAATGATCACCACCTGCATGCATCCCGTTTTCCTCTTTGCATTGTGTCACAATAGGAAAAAGTGTATGGCTGGTATGTTATTCCACCAAAACACTAAAGCAAATCCTGAGATTAAATAACCTCGTTTGTGAGATCAGTTTATTGCAAGATTAGAGAAATGAGGTCTGAACTGATATGACTCCCCGGGATTTATCTGCAAAGCCCAAATCCATTACCTTTAGCCTTCAGTTGGCACTATCTGATAGTGGCTCGCCATTGTGCTTTATGTACGTGTGAAGATGATCCTAAGACTTAGATTTCTTATATGTGTTTGGTTCTCATTTCCTATTTAATGGTGTATATCTGAGATACGTAATCATTACACTCATTTTGGGAAAGTGGTACCTATACCTATACATATGGTATCTAAGTAATTTTCATTTTGTTTAAGGTGAAACTGGGACCCAGAGTACAAGAAGGATACATTTTAGTGAAAAGAATCTTTCTGTTGAATTGTATGTGGGAGGGGAAGGGGCAACATACATTTCCAAGGGTGATGGTAGTCATCTCACCCTACAAAGAAGAGAAAAATCAGGTAATAGATGTTTAATATTATTTTGTGACAATGGATTTTACATTCTGAGGCCCAGTTTTTTGTTCACGAAACCAGCAGCAGGTAGAGGTTCTGTGTAGCTGTGGGCCCACGTATTTTGTATATTCTTCGGAATTAACATCCCCCACCAGAGCAGTATATTTGTTGTTGTTGATGAACCTGAACAGTTGCCACTCTTAAATTCTCAGCCTGGTGGTCTCTATGACTAAAGTGTTGCAGTCACTTGGAATATTTTTAAATTTTTACTTCCAATTCATATTTCCATATGAAGTAATTGGAGTCATTTGATACATTTGCTTATTTTGAAGTAACCAGAATTATTAAAGTAAGTTACCATGGATTAAACAGCTGCAAATATAAAAGAAACTCGACTATTAAAGCAATGTATCTTGAGCTCGCAAACAAAGCATTTAATTTTCATTTTTATCAAAATGTGACTTTATTGATTAAAATGTTTTTGATTTTTTTCTTAATTGAAGAACTATATATACAGGTGCTTTAAACATGTTAGTCTTTGACACTTTGTACTTTTCCTTCTTAAAACTGAGAATTAGTCCTATTCTCTACTTCTTTTGAACCCAGAAGCAGAACATAATTTATTTTATGTCTAGTTTTTCTGTTGCTTGGTTTTGTCTCCATTATTTAAGAAAGTATAGAAATAAAACTTATGTATATGAGGGATAAGTGTTGAAGGGAGGGTAAGGGAATAGGGAATAATAATCAAAATATGTAAAAGTACAAATTCTCAATAAGGAATATGATCGTAATGTGTTCCTAAAATGTACTAATAAACTCAATTTATTTAATAATAAAAAGGAAAGTACCCTAAAACTCTTTCTCTGTTTGATATTTTATTTTAAAAAAATGCAAATCTCTGAAATTTCCCTCCAGATTACAAAAGTTGGAGATTCTTTGGTATAAAGAGAAGTTAATAAAAGTATTGCTGCTTTTTGCTTTAATTACACTTGATTTTTGTTGCAATCCAAATGAAAATTATCCTGGGCAACATAGCTTTTAAAGGACAGCTTCTTGGGTAGTTTACACTTATCTCTATTAATGGAAAAATATAGAGATAAGGAAAGAAACTCATGATTAAAATAATAGCTTTAGTGGTGTTTGGTGGGACTTTCCTTATTATACTAAAATTAAGCTTATCTACTGTGATTACACTTATTAGTATTTATCAATAAATTCTGCTTCTCTTTTCTTCAAGGCTCAGAGTAGAAGGGTACCTCTAAGCCATTTAGAATAGAGCTGTGGCTGTGTAACTCCTTTGGGGAAATACAGTATAACCGGCAGTGCGGCGTGTTACCTGGGACAAGAGGCCTTTGGGAACTGATGTGCCACACATGTTCTTTTCCTCCTGTTGTGGGAAGGCACAGTTCGGGAGTGAATCTGTAGCTGTCTATCAGCTCAGGGAAGGAAAGCAGAGAACAAAATTCTCTGCTTACCCAAAAGAAACGTTCAGTATAAGTGAAAAATAAACCTTTGTTTTAAGTCTGATTTGTGGTTTCGTAGAAAAAACATAGCATATTTTTACAATACAAGAACCATGTTATGCTACAGCAAAATATTTGTGGAATATTTTTCGTGCGACCTTTTGGCATTAGAGAAGAAATTGGAAAACAGAATGCATTGTTTATGATGCTTTCTGTTGATTGCATTTGGCTAGAAACTGCAGAAAGCAATGAGAGAAAAAAATAATTTACTACATTTGCAAACATGAGTAAATACCATAAAGACTAGATACTCCAGAAAGTCAGGGAAATAAAATGTTGGCAGAGATCACTAATTTTAGAATATTAGCAGAAGATCTAACATTGAGACACAATTTGAACCATACAAACTGCTCATGTATTAGAATGGCTAAAATCCAATACAGAGCTAATTCCAAATCCAGGTGAAAATTTGGAGAAATAGCAGGTTTGTTTATTGTTTGTGTAAATACAAAATGGTACAGCCACTTTAAAATACAGTTTGGCAGTTTCCTACAAAGCTTAAAATAATGTTACAGTGTAATGCAGCAATCTTGCTTCATATGGATTTATCCCAATGGGTTGAAAATTTATGTCCAGACAGAAGCATACATATGAATGTTTATGGGAACTTTACTCTAAATTGTCAAAATTGGAAGAAACAAAGCTGTCCTTCATTCAGTGAGTAAACTATCTTCTGTTCATACTAAGACATGGGATTCAGTGATAAAAAGGGATGAGTTATCAAGTCAAAAGAAGACGGAAGAAACTAAATGTATTTATCAAAAGCAGTGAAAGAAACCATTTAAAAAAGACAACATACTATATATTTCAATGACATGACTTTTTGGAAAAGGCAAAACTATCACTAAACTAACAAGATCAGTGGTTTCCAGGGTTCAGAAAATAGATACATAAACACATAGCTAAACTGTATGCTCAGATTTTGAATCAGCCTGAACAATAATTTCTGTTTTGACTTAGATTTTCTGTTCCTATTTGAACCAAAATGAAGAAGTAGGTTGAGCAATTGGCCTCTTTCTTATTCTTTGTAAGACTCAGGAAATGCTATTTTAAACGAGAATGAATTTGGATATTTTTGTACAGATAATTTGTATAATCATTACACTATTACTTTTAGAATAAATTTTTACTCTATAGAATGTTTATGAAGTATATGTGTATGTGAGTATATGTGTGTGGGTTTGTATATATTGGATTCACAGTGAACAATCAAAATAAGTCAATGTAAACTACACTGGAAAGAGACTTAGAAGAAAGGTAGACATGGATTGTTTAAGTAAAAATCGGATAATGTAGGATTACAGAGAGAGCCTGAGATTAGAAGTGACACACACCTAATGCTAATTCAGGATTTTCTACTTGGGGTTGAGAAGCAGTTTCTCAAACCTCTAAATCTTGATTACTCCTCTGCAATATGCAGTTAATAATTCATGGCTCATGAGAGTCCTGTGATGAGTGAGATGCTGTATGCAAAAGGCTGGTTCACAGGAAGAGCTCAATAAACACTACCCGAAATAAATTTGGTACTGTTTAGGAAATACTGTAATGGCTTCCATCAATACTAATGTGAAACTAGAGACTTAGTCTTGCTTTGAGCACAGTGCACATTTTGGTCCAACTTTAATGTCAATTCTTAAATACAAATGGGTAATCTGTTCTCTATATTTAGTCTTTATTAGTAAATATTTACTAAGAAATTATTTTCTGTTCCATACAAAAGTAAATTCATTAAGGTCTCATTCTTTTAAGATGTAGATAAGGCAACTGATAGAATTGATTACTTATATATCTGATTATTAAATATTAAACAAATAATTTGCTCTGATATGGAGATGTTGGCAAAATCCAAGGAGAAAATGATAGGTTTGCTTTGAATCTTAAGAGACAAAAAACGGTTCTGAGTGTGGAGCTGGAGATCTACCTCAGTGGTTCCGCTGCCTGCTAACAAGTGCAAGGTCCCCAATTCATCCGGTAACCACATACAATGATATTGGGCATGGTGACTCACCAGCAATCAGTACCACAACCCACAGTGCCAGGCATGGTGGCACACACCTGTAATCCCAGCACTTGGGATGCAGAGGCAGGAGGATTGCTGAGTTCCTGGTTTGCCTGGGCTACATAGTGAGCTCAGGACCAGTCTGAACTACAAAGCAGGACCCTGACAAAAAAAAAAAAAATCAGAACACAGGTGAATGATATGAGTATTTGTTTAGTAACTGTCATATTTCAAGCATTATTTACAAAAATTAAAATATAAAGACAAGGGCATCTTCTAAAGGTGAATATATGTGTGTGTGTATATATATAGGTGAATATTCACCTATATATATGTATGTATATAAAATAGTTGTAATATTCTACATTTTGAGTAAGGTATTTTATCATTTAATATGTATTGATTGCTTCCTACAGGATTAGTTAATGATATTAACATCTCCGTCAAGAAACAGTTTGTATCTCCTTTCTTTTCTTCTGAAAGGTTTTTAAAATAGACAATTTGCTTTAAGATATTATATGAATATTCATTGTCTTTCACATAAGTCTAACATAATTTGCTGAAATAATCACGGGGTTTTTTGTTAATCACATGGGCATAGTATATTTTATGAAACATTATTGTTTTGTTTTTATAAGTTTATAGTTAAAATGTATCTTTTGGGGGGTACCAGGGATCAAACTCGGGCTGTTGACCAAGGTTGATGAGGTACCACTTGACCTAAATTCCCAGCCCTAAAATTTATCTATTTGAAACAGTAGCAGAGGTAATTTGTGAAAATCCATGAGCCTTTCTCCTCTTCCTGTTTACATCTTCCTTTCTGCTCTCTGCATACACACACTTTAAGTGTCTCATATGAGAGAAATCATGCTTGTGTGTCTGGCTTATTTCACTTAATATTATGTTCTGAAATTAGCATCCATTTACCTACAGACTCCACGAATATCTTTCTTTATGGCAGAGTAGCACTCCATTGTTTATAAATACCACATTTTCCTTATCCATTCATCTGTTGATGGACACACTCTAATTTCCATTGTTTCATAATATATATGTTAATTTGTTTCATGTGTATTACTAGTTTCTCTTAGTTCAGTGAAAGGGAAGTTTTATGTTAATACCTGTTTGTTTCTTCTTGGGAAGAAGGAATCTTTTGTGTGGGTATGTGGTACTCTTTTTTTTTTTTTTTTTTTTTTTTTTTTTTTTTTTTTTTTTTTTTTTTGCTTTTTGGAGACAGGGTCTTGCTTTGTAGTTCAGGCTGGCCCTGAGCTCACTATGGTGCCCAGGCAAACCGCAAACCGCAGCAAACTCAGCAATCCTCCTGTCTCTACCTCCCGAGTGCTGGGATTACAGGCGTGAGCCACCACGTCCAGCATTGTGGTATATGGTGTTGATTGTTGGTGGGCGTGTCTCCATGCTCAGCATTATATGTGGTTACCGGGGATCGAACTCAGGTCCTTGCACTTGCGAGGCAGGCGCTGGAACCACTGAGCTAACCCTCTGGCCTGGGTATGTGGTACTCTTAACAACTTCTTTGGAGACGGTACACAGCATGTTAACTGCTGTCATTGTCTCATTTAGTTATGAAATTTTAGTGAACTTTTTCATAAAAGATAAAAGGAAAAATGTCGTTCTATTATTAGATTTTTCTAGTAGTTGGTAGACTGTCTTATATTTTATGTATTAAAGTTACCAAATAGTCATGATATTTATTTCCTGTGATTTTTGTGTAGAAAATATTAGACATATCCATTAACTTTATTAATAATACAGGCATATATCAAGAAGAAAATAAATTACAATTATATGACTCAGGAATAACTTCCATTAACCATGAAATTCATTTTGAGAAAAGCAGTACATACATAACTGCTAAATTTACCAAGAACTTTAATTTTCTTAGTGAGGTTACAGTGAGCTATACTCACTGGATTAAGCACTACAAGTGTATGTCTGCAGCAGAGTTTACTATCTAAACAGGATTATCCCCAAAGAGTTCAGTCGAGTGAGCTGTGGTCATGAAGCCATTGAGAAACAACTGATCAGAATTTAATCGAATCTTTTATCAACTAAAGAAGACAGATTTATGAATGTGTCAATTGCAATAGTTAGACACATTCTTTAACCCTGTAATATTTAAATTCAAAGGTAACTGTGCTAGTGTTTTTCTTTTTTTTATATTGCCTTTTCCCTAATCAAGTAAAAAAGTATATGATGTTTGAATTCCCAAAGTAGGTAGGAACGAATGGCTTAGCCTCTAAAATTGAGGTGATTACTCAGTCATTTCTTTTAAATCTATGGTCCTACCCATGTGGAGACACACACGTGCGGCCACAAGCGTGTGAGGTGAGCAGAGAGCAAGCTTTATGGGAAGGACAAGATGAGTCCGGGCAGAGTGGCACTCCACTGTGTATCAATACCATATATTCCTTATCCATTCATCTGTTGATGGTTACATACACTCTGATTTCCATTGTTTCATAATGTACATGCTAATTTATTTCATGTGTCCCTCTGTCTTTGCTGGGACAAAATTCCCAACACACATCAATTAAAGATCAGGTTTCTCATGGTTTCAGTCTATGGTCAGCTGGCTCCCAGCCAGGAGCTGGATGGCAGAGGGCATGGCAGAGAGAAAGGTACTCAATCCATGGCATCCTGACAAGGATGCCACACACCCTACCAGGTTGCACCCCAAGTTGCGCACTCCACCCAGACCCCACCTTGTAGCAGACCACTCATGTACTGACTTCATCGGTAGAGGAACGCATGGCAGAGGACAGCACCCTATGATCCAGTCACCTTCTACACACTTGAGAATTTGGCGGGACATTTTAGAAATCCCACCCCTCCCAAGAATAGCAGATCTGCATTTTCTACCTTCCTGGAAATTACTGCATTATATTTCTTTGAAGAAGATTTTTGTTGGCAGCAGGAAATATTTGAAACCTTTGCATATTTATTTTCGGCAGCTCTCACCAGTTCGTAGGTGGTCAGGATTTATTTCTGTTGTGGCCTCTCTTTCATAATAGCACATTTATAATAAATGCCAATTTAATCTTTTCTCAGTAATATACTCATGAACTTAAATTTATTTGGGCATAATACAGAATGAGGTTATTATCCATAGAAAATGAAAGGAATTACATGTTCTGAAAATAATAGTTAAACAAAAACAGAAAATTCTAATGATAAACTATTCATATGATAGTTCAATATAAATTCTTATAAAATTTATTAATTTTGCTGTCTTATTTGAGAGCATTTCAATCTACTTTAAATTTTTTCAATAATAATTTCCCCTTAATTTTGATGTAAATCCCATTTTAATTACTCATGAACTTGAGTTTCCTCTTCTAAAATGCACAGAAGCCATTATTCCCATCTTCACAACTAGAAAAATGCTAAAAACCTGAAATCATTATTCTTAGAACCATCTCAGTACTAAGACCACGGGGCAAAATATTGCTGTGAAAATTGGAGAGACATATGAGTACAGAAAATCGTAGCTGGAGAGAAAATCTCCTGGAGAGAAAAAGCTGCATCTGGAGGCAAAGCATATTAGCCAGTTTTCCTGCTGACGTATCATCTGATACCCCTAATGTAAAAGAAGAAAGGTCTGATTTGGCTTACAGTTTTGGGGCATTTAGTTCATAGTCAGCTGGCTGCATGACCAATATATCATGGTGGAAGAATGTGATGGAGTGAAGCTGCTTGCTACAAGGTGTCTGTGAGGCAGAACTGGGAATATTAGCAGAGAGGAACAGGCCAGAGGGCTTATGTAGTGACCAAGGTCTCCTTTTTGTGTGGGATGACTCTCCAGCCACACTCAGAAATGTGCTTCACTAATCCCCTAATCCCTGGACATGTGCATCCAGCCAAGCTGATACATCAGGATTAACAGTCACATGGGATAATCAAAGGCATGATGGTTATGGAACATGCACTAACCTGGAAGAGCAAAATTTCCCATGATAAGCAATATTTCATAAATTGGATAACCAAGTAATAATTATATTCTCATCATGAACCCTGCAAGGAAGAAAAAAGTAACCACTAACTTAGCCTTTCATAACCACAAAACCATCCCTCAGAAATGGAAAAAAAAATATTATCTCAATTATTAAAAGTTGGAAAACCTTGTCACCTATAATTCAAAGCACACTGAAAGACATTTGGGAGAAATATAGCTGTTTCTATATGTATATTTATATATAATTCCAGAAGGAATAATTAAAATAATTATATTACTGAGTTGAACTAATATATGAAAATTTGTTCGCAATAATAATAGCTCCAACATCTCTGGTGGTTATAATTTGAGTGAAATGAATAGAATGCCATCATAATATGGGGAGAGAAAATTATGACTGTTTTATGATTTGAGCTATCTGTCACACTGTACAGTGCCATTTCTGTCCCATGTGAATGCTCACCTGCACTGACTGGGCTACCACCCCTCTAAGTGTCCAGTGTTCCAGCAGCAAAGACCAACACTGGAGCTTTAAAATGGTCTCATTTCTCTGCATGATCACAAGACCTGGTAGAAAGCTGACTCCCTAAGAAGCCCTCTATTGTAAAAGGACAAGGCCATCCTTTTACTGACACACGCGCTCACTCTGGACACAGAGTGGCTACCTCTGACTGTTTTCATCATACCCTCCATGGATTTGCAAAATGCCTTATCAACCATCATGGGATTCTCCATGCATTCTTTCTGATTAAGAAATTCACAAAGAAAAAAATAACTAAGGATGTGCTACAGATGATTAAAATAAAACAAAACACTGATCTGCACTAAGACAACTTTCCACAGGGTGAATAAAGTGAGCAGCAGAACAAAAAAAGCAACGTTCGCATCCTAAAGTCTCTCATATCAAGAGATGGGGAAAGTGGATAGAGAAGAGAAGGAGAAATAAAAGTAATTAAGTTTTGTTATATAGATCTACCACCTCCCCATGATGAATGTAATTCTTATGTACTATAAACAAGTACTCATAAAAAAGACTAAAAAAGCTTATGTACTGTCCACATAAGATGTATTGTGGTAACAGGCCCGTACTACAGAATTCTCTGATATTTTCCTGTTCCCTGTCATTGTGAGAGAAATGGCCAGAGAATGTGCTTTGAAGACTCAATTACAGAGTTCATTAGGAGTAAGAATAGGACAGTGCTTCCCAGAGGACAAGTGTGCACTGTAAACCAATATTCGGTATACAGCGCTGCCTCTTCCACAGCCATAATTTTAGTTCAAGCTTCAAGGAAATGCAAATAAGAGTGACAAGACTCACCATTATCCTGAGTTTAAAAATTTAAAGTTCTTTCTGCCTCTGAATCTATAAGTAGAGAAGGAAGTTACTCTGGTAAGTGTAGTTGACTCTAATTACCAAGGGGAATAGAAAGAATACTGAACACTAGTATAGAATAGAAACACTATAGAGTAAACAAAACAAAATCTCATTTACATTAGTGATGAAATGATTCAATACTTAGAAGTAAATTTAATAATGAAGGCAAAAGATCTGTGCCTTAAAATATAAGACACCAATGATGCAAATGGTAAAATCCATAAATGAAAAATAACCTGTGTTCATGGGCCAGAAGAATCAATACTGTTAAAATTCCTGTACTACCAAGATCGATTTAGCATCAATGTAATTCCTATCAAAGTTTTCCTATAAATAGTGTAATAACCCTAAAATATGTGTGGAATCACAAAACAGCCTTAATAAGGCAAAACTGAGCAAAAAGACTAAAAATGTAGGTCTCATACTTCCAGTTATATTTCAAAGCTGTGGTAATTTGAACAGAATGATACTGGCATAAAGCACACTGAGAGACCAGTGTAACAGAAGAAAATCTGGAAATAGGCAGATACAGTTAGCTCTTCTTTGATAAAGGAACCAAGATACGCAATGTGGGAAAAGAGATTCTTAAAGAAATGTGCTAGGAAAGCTGGATGTCCTCATACAAAAATTAAGTTGGATCCTTATTTTATACTATATCTCAAAATCATTAGCAAAGAGATTAAAGTATATTAAGTATAAGATCAAACATCTTAAAACTCCTAAAAGAATAAGTAGGAAGAAAGATCTACGATGTTGATGATGGCAATTTTTTTTTTGACATGAGACCAAGAGGATAGACAGCAAAAACAATAGTAAGCAAGTAACTCCATCAAAATAAAAAAAAAAGATTTTGCACAGAAAATGAAATGATCTAAAAAAATACAGAACAAGATAGAAAAGGGGTTTAAACCATATATCCAGAAAGTAGATGATCTCCAAAAAGTGCAAGAAACTGAAGCATGTGAAGAAAATCATGAAAGGAAAATCTTGAACATTGTTAGTCAGAATTTAAGTTAAGATAGCCATTAAGAAAAGCAGTATAGTGGTACCTCAAAAATTGAAAAGAGAACTACCATACTACTTAGCAATCTTGATTTAGCATATATTTTTAAAAGTGAAATCAATATTCCACTCTTCTGAACTCACATGTTTATGCTCAAAGTAGCTAAGATATGGAATTAACTCTTCATTGACAGAGACTTGACTGAGACTTGATTTATAGCATGTTTTTGATATTTATTAAGTAGTGTTTACTTGAAATTCACCAATAAAATAGATTTTAATATTTTCACCATACACACATAAAAGAGTAATTCATGATATGATAGATGTGTTAGTTTGATTGTATCCAAACATAAAAATTCTATGTTATATACCATCTTAAATGTATACAGTTCTTACTAGCCAGTTGCATCTCAATATCACTGGGAAAACAGAACAGAAATCCTGCAGCAGTATCCACTTCTGTCTGAATTTGCAGCTACTACATTTGTGTGAGACGATTCCTTCAGTTAAATTTCTGCTTATGCATATGTCCTTGTTCTAACTGGTTCTGTGTCTGTAAGGAATTGACTCAGGCAACAAAGTTTTCAAATCATTTAATTTTGCTAGCTTATCTCTACTAATTAATACAATTACCTGAGTAACGGAGTTGTTCAATATGCAGTGAGATAATGAAGTCAAATTACTTAGAAAAATAGCAGAGGAATCATGAGAATTTGATAAATATTAGTCTCTACCTTTTGTACTACCCAGCTTTTCAAACTAACATATTCCAGATACATAAATTTGTGTTTTTTTGTTTTTTGTTTTTTGAGACAGGGTCTTGCTTTGTAGTTCAGGCTGGCCCTGAGCTCACTATGTAGCCCAGGCAAACCTCGAACTCAGCAATCCTCCTGTGTCTGCCTCCCAATTGCTGGGATTGCAGGCGGGAGCCACCACGCCCGGCCCAGATACATAAATTTAATCTTTATCTCTGCCTTTATTTACTTCAATATGTAATAATTTCACTAATGTATAATAATTTTACCTCCAGTATAGGTCATGAAATAGTTATTTAGATTTTCCAGATATTAGAGAGAACAGTTCTTCTTTGGTAAATATTCACAGATTAGTTTAAACTTGCCAGGTAGACCATGAATGCACTTTAAACCTCTGATTATTTTTCAATAATTTCTATAGAAAATCTGTAATCAGGTAATGGCATGGTACACCACATCTTTTTCCAAAAAAACCTTATAATTTAACAAAAATGTTGGAGTCTTATCAAATACATTTGAGGAGTATGTTCTACCAGCCAGCAACTGTTCTAGGAGCTAAGTAGAACTACGCAAAGACAATGCCTTCTTCATGGAGAACACATTCTTTAGGGCTTTATTGTCCATTGAAAAGCCAGTAGGGTTTTTCAGTACAGGTCGGATATGTATGGATGTGAAATGGACCGTATGCTTGAATTCATAATAAGTAACTTGCACACCATATATTGCTGTTGACAGATGAATCCTTGTGACATAAAGTAAATAAAGGAACACAAATTGGTCACCTCTACTGTTTTAAATCTAAATAAATACATTACAAACTCCTTAAGAAAAATTTACAAACTCCTGAGCAAAAAAGTCCTGATTTGCATTGCTAATGTCAAACATGAGATGAGCTTTTAAAACTAAATCCTACATGCTTAGTTTTACTCGCTTGAACAAAGTAATATAAGTTGTTAAATTGATCATCTTGAATTTTCAATAAAATTCTTTTAAAAATTAAAGTTGCGAGACGGACCGGACCCAGAAGCCCCGGGCCCACCGTGCCGTGAGCCCAGCGGACTGGGGAACTTACGGCGGACGGACCGGACCCAGCAGCCCCGGGCCCGCCGTGCCGTGAGTCCAGCGGACTGGGGAACTTGCGGCGGACGGACCGGACCCAGCAGCCCCGGGCCCGCCGTGCCGTGAGTCCAGCGGACCGGGGAACTTGCGGCGGACGGACCGGACCCAGCAGCCCCGGGCACGCCGTGCCGTGAGCCCAGCGGACCGGGGAACTTGCGGCGGGCGGACCGCACCGAGCAACTCCGAGCCCACCGTGCCATGCTTCCGGCGAACTGAGTGAGCAGCACGCGGACCCGGCTGCAGGGTGCAGGCCATTTCCAGTGGACTGAAGGCCACCCAGCAGCACACTGTATCCCGGAGCTGTGCAGTGAGGAGTCAGACATAGAGGTAACTCATAAGCTCAAAGTATCCAGTATAGAATCTAACGAACCTTTTTTGTCTGATTTACTGTGTTTAATACTGATATTGGCATTTATTGTATTATGGTAACAAACATGATGTGATTGTTCTGCTCAAATACCTACCATGATGTGTCAGGAGTGAGAACTCTCAAGGATTATTACAGATTCAAGGAGGACCCCCCAGGAAAGTGCTGCTTCCAAGGGGCCCCAGATAATAGAAAGAGACCTGCAACAAACATT
>PVIC010030043.1:0-22126 GCA_004025085.1 Thryonomys swinderianus
TTTTTTTTTGAGACAGGGTCTCGCTTTGTAGTTCAGGCTGGCCCTGAGCTCACTATGTAGTCCAGGCAAGCCCCCGGAACTCAGCAATCCTCCTGTCTCTGCCTCCCGAGTGCTGGGATTACAGGAGTGAGCCACCACACCCAGCACTGTGGTATATGGTATTGATGGCTGGTGGGCATGAGTCTCCACACCCAGCATTGTAACAGGGATTGAACTCAGGACCTTGCGCTTGCAAGGCAGGCGCCGGAACCACTGAGCTAATCCTCCAGCCCTGTGCAAAAGCTTTTTAATTGGATAAGGACTCACTTATTGATTCTTTGTAGTATTTCCCATACAGCTTAGGTTTTGTTCACGATGTCTTTACCTACTCCTAAAGCACATGGTATAAACTTAAGTTTAGTGATTTTATTTCTTCAAATCCTAAATCAGTACTCTGTACAAGACACAGACATAGACTCAATGTAATTGATTCAGTTAATTCCTTTAAAATCACAAAGTGAGGGACTAGCCAAGTCGGGTTTATTTCTGCTCCTCTCACTCCAAAGATTATACTTCTTGTGTTACTCATATGGCCACATTCTTTCCCTTTGAATCACAGAATAACGGAGATGACAGGATCTTTGGAAATCACCTTCCTACTGAAATGGTGCTTTCAAACTTTCAGTTTGAAAAGATGTTTGGTAACATCCTCCAAGGCCTATGATATTTATGTGGTTTTCCAGGACTCTGCTGAAGGAGACTTGTCAGCCTTTTATATATTCCCGTTTTGAATAGGGAGATAGGGAGTAAATTTTTCCTAGCGTATTTCTTTTTTTCTTTTTTTTTTTTTTTTGAGACAGGATCTCGCTTTGTAGTTCAGGCTGGCCGGGAGCTCGTTATGTAGCCCAGGCAAGGCTCAAACTCAGCAATCCCCCTGCCTCTGCCTCCCAAATCCTGGAATTACAGGTGTGACTCACCATGCCCGGCACTGTGGTATGTGGTACTGATTGCTGGTGGGCATGTGCCCGGGATTGTTGTACATGGTTACCAGGATGGAACTAAGGACCTTCTGCTTGCTAGGTAGGTGCCAGAACCACTGAGCTAAATCTCTGGCCCAACTTAGCATATTTCTTTAGGTGACTTGTGTGTAATTAATTTTTACCCTCCAATCCATATAGTTTGGTAAAGTCTATCTCTGGCTCACCATTCAGGTTTCCTCTTAGCCGATCTTACCGTATCTCACCTTTAATTATATCTCTAAAATGTACAAATAAATGTTTTGTTAAAAAAATAAGTAATAGGGCCGAAGATTTAGCTCAGCGGTTCTAGCACATGCCTGGCAAGCACAGAGTTCTTGTTTCGATCCCTGGTAACCACATACAACAATACCAGGTGTGGTGACTCATGCCCACCAGCAATCAGTACCACATACCACAATGCTGGGAGTGGTGGCTCACACCTGTCATCCCAGCATTCAGGAAGCAGAGGAAGGAGGATTGCTGAGTTTGAGGCTTGCCTGGGCTACGTAGTGAGCTCAGGGCCAGCCTGAACTACAAAGAGAGACCCTGTCTCAAGTAAGTACGTAAATAAATAAATAAATAAATAAATAAATAAATAAATAAATAAATAATTTTTGAGACAGTGTCTAAAAGAAATGCATACAGTCTCCTGAAGTGGACCAAGGGCTCACTAAGCAAAATTATTGACAATTTCTTACATTTTCTTTCTCTATAAATTAGAAAGAATAGTATCAACACTTTTTGATGCAAGGCTTTGTTGCACAGTCCAGGTTGCTGGCCTTTAAATTCACTGGGTAGCCTAGACTGGCCTCAAACTCATAATCCTCCTGCTTTAGCCTGTGGAACACTGAGATTACAGATATGCACCATCATGTCCAGGTACAAATAACAACTTTGCAGCCTTGCTGTGAGTATTGCAACAAAATAATGCTTATGAAAAGAACTCATAGACTAGGTAATATGTTGTTATGATTTAAATCTTAAATGTCACCCAAAAGTGTCATGTGTAGATTGTGGAGTGGCATATTCATTGGTGGATTCTTCCATTGATGAGTTCAGTAGCTGAATGAGCAGTTAGGAGCTGGGACCTGGTTGGAGGTCTGTCACTAAGGACGTGACTTGGAAAGATGTATTCTTCTCCCCAGCTCCTGCCTTTGCTCTCTGTTTTGTGGCTGCTATGGGCTGAGCATCTTTCCACTGCTGCCACATTCCCCACCACCCTCCTCTGTCATCTGGCTCTGCCTTGGAGCCAGGTGACCATAGTCTGAAACTGAGAGCTAAAATAAACCTCTCCTCTTTTAAGCTGTGAGTTTCATGTATTTTGTCCTAGCAATGAAAAAGTGAGTAAGATATATATAATGAATGCAAAGTTAATAAGAATTATTAGTGCTAGGACTGAACTCTTATTTAATAGATTACCATAGTTTTTACTTGCATGTTATAAACCTTGTCAACCTTTCCAATTTTACTTCCCACTAGTTCTTTGTTCCTATTCCTGGTTGAATAACCCAAATTACTCTGTCTCAGAGTCTTTGCAGTGCCTGAAATTTACCCCAGCTATCTGCATGGCTAATTCATTCATTTTATTCAGATCTCTGCTCAAAAGTGATAAATAAGTAAATATTTGAGGTGATGGATAAGGCAGTTACTCTAACATGATCATTACACATTGTATGCATGTGTTGAAATATCTATCACATTATATACTTCATACATATGTAGTAGTCTCCTTATCAAAAACAGATTAGGCAAGTTGTGCTTAATGGAGAGCCTTTTGTGATGTGTACATTTCCAATTAGTATTCTTCCTGACTCTGGCGGTGTGCAACAAAATGTTTATGAGCACAGCCCTTTACAGTAAACACTGCCTAAGGAATTAAAATCCAATATCACATCCCACTCCACAAAGAATACCTGCTATTTCAAAATTAGCCAGCTACAAATGCTGACGAGGCTGTGGAGAAAATGGAACCCTTCTCCACTGATGGTGGGAATGTAGACTGGTACAACCACTATGGAGATCAGTGTGGAGATTCCCCAGAAAACTAGGATTAGAGTTTCCATTTGACCCTGCTATTCCCCTGCTGGGGATGTACACAAAAGAATTACAAGATTCATATCACAGTGACACATGTGCACCCATGTTTATAGCAGCTCTATTCATGATAGCTAAATCTTGGAAACAACCCAATGCCCATCAACTGGAAACTGGATAAAGAAGATATATTTTTTAATAAAATGGAATATTGCTCTGGCATAAAGAATGACAAGTTTGAGTCATTTATATTCAAATGGACGTACCTTAAGAACATACTCATAGCCGGGCGTGGTGGCTCACGCCTGTAATCCCAGCATTTAGGAGGCAGAGACAGGAGGATTGCTGAGTTTGAGGCTTGCCTGGGCTACAGAGTGAGCTCAGAGCCAGCCCGAACTATAAAGCGAGACCCTGTCTAAAAAAAAAAAAAAAAAGAACATACTCATAAGTGAAATAAATAGGTCAGAGATGTATAAATATCATATCTTTTCTCTGATATGAGAAACTGAAGATGTAAATGAGTTCTAGAATGCATGATAAATATTGTGAAGTAGTAAATATTCAAAGGGAAATGGGGTTAGGTGTAAGTAATGAGGGGAAAGAAAAATGTGATGATTAAAAAAAAAGCAAAGCTTAGGTATACAGGGGTGGGGGGTTGTAGTGTGGGTGGAGGAAAGGGAAAAAATAAGAATTAAGTCATGTCATACACTAATACAAATTCTTAATGTTGAGTGTGACTGTAATGTGTATATATAATGTACCAATAAAGATTCAAAATTTTTTTAAACTCCAGTATCATGAATAATGGGGTTCAAGAACCTTTCATGATAGGTTTTTTTGAGTCTATAGTAGGAGTTTTACTCTTGCCTCCATAGCTAAGTCCTGTCTGTCTTCAGGGTAGTAATTAACTTTTCATTGTTAACTATCGAGAGTTAGCAGCTAAGCAAGCTCAACAGACTTGGGCATCAGGACACCCAGAGGTAACAGAAGAAATCCTGATGGGAACAAGTCTGCACCCCGATCTAATCACATAGCCAATACTTCCAGACCAGGTATATCAGCAAATGGCTCTTTGAATGCTGCTGACATGGGCCTGGGTAATTGTTCCTGAGGACATATTCCTACTCAATCTTTCTGTTGAGATGTGAGTAGGAAGGCCATGACCTCTGTTTGCTCAAACTATGTTTCGTTTAATTAATAATTTTTTTTTTTTTTGCTTTTTTGAGACAGGGTCTCACTTTTGTAGTTCAGGCTGGCCCTGAGCTCACTATGGTGCCCAGGCAAGCCTTGAACTCAGCAATCCTCCTGTCTCTGCCTCCCGAGTGCTGGGATTACAGGCGTGAGCCACCACATCCGGCATTGTGGTATGAGGCATTGATTGTCGGTGGTCGTGTCTCCACGCCCAGCATTATATGTGGTTACCGGGGATCGAACTCAGCACCTTGCGCTTGCGAGGCAGGCGCCGGAACCACTGAGCTAACCCTCCAGCCCAATTAATAATGTTTTAATTGTGGGAAAATAGGGCATATCTGTAAACACTACAGTCCCACGGGACTCACCTGCAGTCCTTATTGACCTTAAGAGTTGTTTTTTTGGGGGCCGGAGATTTGGCTCAGTGGTTCCGGCGCCTGCCTCACAAGCGCTAGGTCCTGAGTTCAATCCCGGTAACCACATACAATGCTGGACCACGTACCACAGTGCCAGGCATGGTGGCTCACGCCTGTCATCCCTAGCACTTGAGAGGCAGAGGCAGGAGGATTGCTGAGTTTGAGGCTTGCCTGGGCTACATAGTGAGCTCAGGGCCAGCCTGAACTACAAAGCAAGACCCTGTCTCAAAAAAAAAAAAAAATTGCTTTTTTACCATCCCTCTAAGCCCATAGGACTGACCTTATTTTGCTTTTTCTTTTCCTACTACTAGCTGCTTGGCTGATCCACTGATATCAATGGACAAATTTGCCACAGAGAATGATGAATAGTCCTACCCTGTGTCAGTATTTCATTGGCCAGGCTTTAGATCCTGTGAGGAAAAGATTTGCTCAAGCCCATATAATATACTACGTGGATAACATATTACTCACTATTAATTCTCCACTACAACTTATCCTTCTTGCAGAAACTAAATGGGATTTGATACAGCACGGGTTACGTACAGCCCTGGAAAAAATTCAAACTAGGGCTGGGGATTTACCTCAGTGGTACCACACTCACCTTGCAAGCGCAAGGGCTCAAGTTCAATCCCCGATACCATAAAAAATAATAATAAAAAAAATCAAACTATGTCTCCCTACAGTTACTTGGGAACTCTGATAACAGAAAGAGCAGTTTGAATCCAAAAATTACCATTAAGAAGAGAATCGTTACAAACACTGAATGATTTCCAAAGATTATTGTGGGACATTACATTATTCCAAAATCAGGAATGCTCCATACCAGTTAAGCCATCTACATAAAACATTAGAGGGAGATTCACATTTGAACTCTCCTCATGCCCTCACACCAGAAGCCCTTAAAGAACTCCAGTTAATGGGGTTGCTTTGGCAGATAGGCTAGTGTTTAGAATTAGTCTGACAGTGCCTTTTATTCTGATTATATTGCCAACTCACAGGACTCTTTCATCAAATAGTGAATAATAAATGTCAACCCACTAAAGGCCTTTAACTTCCTAACCAGCTTACAAAAAGTCTTCAGACATATAAAAATCAAATGGCTAGGCTAATTCAGCAGGGCTGCTACTGTAGCACACAACTTACAGGAACACTTACATATTTTACAGACAGGTTTTCTCAAGGTTTTGATACTTATTGGACTAGGCAAAATCATCAGAAAATTGCTACCCCTGGACTTTCACCTCAAAGATCAGAATTGGTTGCTCTGTTACTGTATTAAAATGTACTCTAGCCGGGCGTGGTGGCTCACGCTTGTAATCCCAGCACTCGGGAGGCAGAGACAGGAGGATTGCTAAATTCGAAGCTTGCCTAGGCTACATAGTGAGCTCAGAGCCAGCCCAAACTACAAAGTGAGACCCTGTCTCAAAAAAAAAAAAGTACTCTAGCAGTAACTTCTACTATTCCACCTGTGTTATTAACATCACTAATTATTTAGAAACAGCCACTATAAAAAGTACTTTCGATCCTCATCTGTTTAATCTGTTTCTACAATCACAGGCAACCATTTGGAAGAAGACTGCCTCTCTTTATATAGGTCATGTGCACTCACACTCTGATTTTCCTGGACCAGTGGCAGAAGGAAATCATCATGCTGACAGACTCACTGCTTTGATTTTTCAACAGGACATGAACAGACAGGGTGGGTACCCTCAAGGAGTATAATGACCATGGAGAAGTCCCATCCATGAAGGAGCTCAGCTCCATGCTCAACAGTGAAAGCCTTCCCTCAGATGTTAACTGAAGAAAACTATTCAGGAGGTGAAAAAACTTGGTCATAATCTACCTGAGAAGCAAACACCAGGCATCTATTGAGGGCCCTTTGAGTAGACCCTCTAGAGGTTATCTCTGACTGCCCATTACAACTATGCCCCTCTTCAGTGGGAAGTAGTTAATGCTGTCTACAGCCTTTACCCCCTCTCTCTTTACTCACCTCTCAGAAGGTGGGACAGTTAAGTTAGTGATAGTATAAGTAGTCAGATAGGGCTTAGTCCCTTGAAAAGAGCCAGTACAAATACATTACGACTGTGGGTGGAGATACAGTCCTTATTGACACTTATATACTTCACCTAGGGACAAAACAGCAGTGATTAATATACACACCACTCTATTTCCTTATTCTGCTTTATTTTATTCAGAATACTCCCTCTCCTTGAAACCATGTTTTTATAAGTTTACTGTCTGACTTTCCCACTGTATGTGATGTCTGTAAGGACAGGGACTCTCTCTTGTTCAGCATGATACTTCCAGTTCTCAGAACAGTTTCTACTAACACACCCTTGATAGTTGTTGAGATGTAATTCACATTGCATATTTCTTAATTAATAGTGTTATTATCAAATAAAAAGGGAGAAATGAGGAAATCAGATAGAAAGAATGAAGCCTAATTGGCCTCCTCAGCAAGCTCTGAGAAAGAGGGCATGCAAGCAAGCTAACATACTACAGAGAAAATTAAAGATGCCTGAGGCAAAAGACAACCAACAAATTGGGAAAAATTTTACCAGTGGCTTTTCAGGCAAAGGGCTACTGTCTAGAATATAAAAACAGATTTAAAAAATCAGCCCTCCCCCAAATTTGAAGACCAAATTCAAAAATGGGCATCTAAAATGAACAGACACTTTTCAGAGTAAGAAGTAAAAGCAGTTAAGAAACATGTGAAGAAATGTTCAACATCACTAGTCATTCAAGAGATGCAGATGAAAACACTGAGATTTCATCTCACTCCACAAAGAACAGCTGTTATCTTGAAATTAACCAGCAACAAACACTGGCGAGGTTGTAGAGAAAAAGGAACTGTTGGTAGGAATGTAGACTAGTACAACCATTATGGAGATCCGTGTGGAGATTCCTCAAAAAACTTGGATTACAGGTCCCACTTGACCTGGCTATTCCTCCGCTAGCTATGTACACAAAAGAATTAAGATTCACATCACAGTGACATATGTGCACCCATGTTTATAGCTAAATCTTGTTTGTGACAGCTAAATATTGAAAACAACCCAAATGCCCATCAACTGAAGATGGGATAAAGAAGATCTGGATTTTTTATAAAATGAAGTATTACTCTGCCATAAAGAATGATGTTTGAGTCATTTATACTCAAATGGATGTACCTTCAGGACATATTCATAAGTGAAATAAATAGGTCACAGATGTGTAAATATTGTGTCTTTTCTCTGGTATGAGAAACTGAAGATATAAATGAGCTCTAGAATATATGGTAGATATTGTGAAATAGAAAATATTCATAGGGGAATGGGGTGTAGGGGTAAGTAACAAGGGAAAGAAAAAATGTGACGGTAATAGAAAAGGGAAACAAAGCTTATGTACATAGGAGATGGGGTGGGAGAATGGGAAAAAATGAGAATTGTGTCATCATATACTGGTACAAATCCACAATATTGTGTGTGATCATGATGTGTATACATAATGTACAAATAAAGATTCAATTTAAAAAAATAAAAGATGCCTGAGGTGAAAGTGTTTACTCAGAGAAGAACAGTGGAGGGTGGAAGACAGGGGAGTCCTGTGGAACTCTAACTGCTGATGCCTGTGTCTGACTAAGTAAAGCCAAGGTGTGCCAGTCACTTGGAGCTTGGAGCAAGGGAGGATAAGAGCCCTCTGACCCTAGATTCTAGCTTGTTTATCAGTCTCTTTACTTTTCATGTTTGTCATCCCTTGGTCAGGTTTGAGTTCAGTTTATATGCTGCTCATACACATGACCATACGAACACATATACACACCACTCTATTTCCTTATTCTGCTTTATTTTATTCAGAATACTCCCTCTCCTTGAAACCATGTTTTTATAAGTTTACTGTCTGACTTTCCCACTGTATGTGATGTCTGTAAGGACAGGGACTCTCTCTTGTTCAACATGATACTTCCAGTTCTCAGAACAGTTTCTACTAACATACTCTTGATAGTTGTTGAGATGTAATTCACATTGCATATTTCTTAAATATTTAAAGTCTACAATTCCATGCTTTTTTGTGTTGTCACAGAGTTGGAGAACCGACAATTTCAGAACATTATCATCATAGTGAAAATTAGATACTGGGAAGTAGGAAGGACATGTTCAAGTGAGAAGGGGAATAAGAGAAAGGGAAAGAAGGGGAAAAAAGAATGGAAGGAAAAAATGGAAACAGAGCTTTTATAAGTTGAAAGGGGAAGAATGGTTGAAGAAGGGGAGGAGAATAGGAAAAAAAAGAATTAAAATATATTATGTTCAGCTACAAAGTCCTTATGGTGAATGTGATCAATATATGTGACAAATAGGTACCAATAAAAAATAAAGTTAAAAAAGAAAAAATGAACTGTGTCAACCTTGGATGCACAAGTTCTATCTCCGGTACCACAAAAAAAAAAAAAAAAAGTGAAAAAAGAAAAAATGGACTCATTTTTAAGCCTTTCATAATTAACTTTACAAACTGGCTTCTGCCTTCATTTATTTTTAATTCAGTGAGATTTTAGTGCACAAATATATTCTTCTCCAACAAACACTGCTAAGTTGTCACATTTATTCACACAAGAGCAACTGCTAACAGTGTATAAGTTGTTAAATAATGAAGTAAGGGTTTATGATTACAATAAAGCTTCAGGTCATCAGGCATAACCTCTCACCCAACACTGAGACCCTGTCACTACTTCTCTAACTGGAATGTACTCCAGAGACAGGGAGAAGCTCACGACAATGGCTGCTCCCTTCCTCATTCCAAATGCATCATTTCTTATACCAACCCCCTATTTTGCTAGGAGTAGGCTGAAGATTTTTCCTATATACACATGACTATCTCCTTGCACTGACATTTTTGTAGTCCATCCAGAGTGAAGGAAGGGGAGCCTATTTCCTCCTTTCCAAAGCCAGTGAGCCTCTCTAATATCTGAAGACACGTGTCTGCCTAAGAAATCTTCCCTGAAGTAGACAACCCCGTCACCTTAGCCCTCTTTCACCACACTGCCACACTACTGCCACTGTGATTATACATTTCTACCCGCATGTCCATCTTTGTGATGATCCTCCAATTTACTGCTGTTCCTCCATACAAACCTGCAATGGGGTCATTTAACCATGAGCCTTCCCAGTGTGTTCCAGTGAAAAGGAGCCAGCCACGTCTCCTGACAACTGCCAAAATAAATGCAAGCACAATATATATGATGTTGTTGAGAGTATATAAATGAAAATTTCCTTAGTTAGGGATGTTTGAAAGCTTTTCACATTCATTCGTGGTCAAGGGCTGCTTTGAGCTAAAATGAACAGGTCCCATTCAAATAAAGGACAATATCCATTCAAGAGCTCTGACCTGCATCGCCTATCTTTAGACACATGTAATTTCAATTGACACTATCATGAATTGAACCAGGAGAGGCAGTGCAATTTCAGCAGCTGTGAAAACAAAAGCAATAATACCCAGCTACTTCTACCCATTAAATCTGGAGCTCTCCCAAGTAGAATAAGTAAATTTTATTGTGTTTCCCACTTAAAGATTCCCCACAGAGAATGTTTTGTTTTCACATATCCTTCCGGTACTTTTTGGAGACAGAAGGGATAGAACTTGCAGTCTATTTTTGTCAAAGCCTCTGGGGCTTTGGGGGTTTGTGTCTCACCAACTGTGGCTACTACTTAATTCCCAGCCCAGGAAGTGGAAGTTCCTTTTCCAGAGGCACTCATGTGCAGAAAGGCAGGCAAGCATTGCAAGTGGGTCCATATTGTGTTTAAGTCACAGTCCTATCATTTCTGATGGGCAACTTTGAGAAAATTATATAATTACCCTTCCTCTATCTTCTCATCTAAAAAAGTGGTTTTTAATACCTACCTTGAAAGGTTGCTGTCAGGAGTTAGGCAAAATAACACATATAAAATGAACTAAACCAGGTGTAATACCAGCACTCAGGAGGCAGAAGCAGGAGGATTGCTGTGAGTTTGAGGCTTGCCTGGGCTACATACTGAGTTCGGGGCCAGCCTGAACTACAAAGCAAGACCCTCTCTCAAATAAAAAGAACTACACAAGGCCCGGCACATAGTAGATACTCAGTAGCAACTAAAAGATCAGAAAATTCATAATTTTGGGATTAGAATACAGTGTAGGATATGGGTTATGAGACTCTAATAAATTGTCTCTGTCTACTCTATTTAAGGGATGAAGGTCAGTCACTGCTGTCTTTACTGGGCAACTATAAAGATATGATGATGGTTCTCATGTCCTGATTTTCTATTCATAGACTCTGTGCAGCCTAGTAGCCAAGTAAAGCTCCCTTCTTTGACTTTATATATGATTTTTCTTTCTTTATAATCAATAGGAATATGTGTAAGCCTACTGGAAACTACTCTCCATACCTTGGACTAAATTGCTTCTAAAGGTTCTTTCTGAAAAAAAAAAAAAAAAATTTAAAAAGCTCACCATGGTGGCCTATGCCTGTAATCCTGTCATTCAGGAGGCTGAAGCAGGAGGATTGCCACAAGTTTGAGGCCAGCTCAGGCTACATAATGAGTTCAAGGCCAGTTTGGATTATAAAGTGACACTCTGCCTCTAAATAAATAAATAAATCTAATAAATGTACGATTTCAAGTTTTATAATTCACATGAATTTATTGGATGTCTTTATATTATTAAATCTGAAAATGCAAGCATAAAGTCTATGCTTTTAAGAAGCTTACTCTCTAGACCACTGGTCTATAAATAGCTACAACTCACAACAGAATGTAATACTTTAACTGTGATATACAGAAAGAACACACAAAAAGATGACTGTTCTGATCTAGTTTCAATGTAAAGGAAGGTTTTTTAGAGCAAGGACATTTGCATAGTGAAGGAGAGGTAATATTTGGATGGAAAGAAAGGAGAAGTGGACATTACAAAAGGAGAACTATGGACCTGACAGAACTTGTTTGGAGAACAATGAGGAATTAAACTGGGCAAGAATATTGGGGAAGGGCCAGAGGGTTAGCTCAGTGGTTCCAGCTCCCGCCTCGCAAGCACAAGGTCCTGAGTTCGATCCCCGGAAACCACATACAATGCTGGTCGTGGAGACTCAAGCCCACCAATCAATACCACATACCACAGTGCCAGGTGTAGTGGCTCACGCCTGTAATCCCAGCACTCAGGAGGCAGAGGCAGGAGGATTGCTGAGTTCGAGGCTTGCCTGGACTACATAGTGAGCTCAGAGCCAGCCTGAACTGCAAAGCGAGACCCTGTCTCAAAAAAGAAAAAAAGAATATTGGGGAATGAGAGAATAGCACATGCACAGATAAAATTTAGCAGAAAGAAAGAATCAGTACACAGCAAACAATAACATGCGAAGAAGTTTGACACTTGTGGAGGTAATGTGGAGCCCGTGAGAAGTTTTGAGCAGAATTGGCATGACTATATTTTAAAATAAATTGCACAATCAACATCTTATTAGATGATTTTTAAAAGGTACTGCAACCTAGAAGCTACTCTTATTCATTCATTCACCATGTATTCACTGAGCTCTTACTAAGTGTCAGACATCAAGGTCATGAACAGTGTTTAGCAAGATGAACACAGGTCTTGCCCTTGCACCTCTATACAATTGGGGGTTCTGGCCAGGAATGTGTGATAAAAACTTTATTTTCCTTGTTTCCCCAAGCTGTGGCCCAGAGGACTTCCTATGTTCTCTGAATAACATCCTACTACCACTTAGCTCCTATATTTAATATATCTTTCAAACTAACATTAACCCTGTGATTTTCATTATAATTTAACTTTAGCCTGTGAAAGCCTACATGGTCTACATTTCCCATGAATTTTGCTTCCAGTATAGATACCTGTACTGCCTTACATTCATAAAGATATATCAAATGTATATTTGAATTAGAAATTCACATATGTAAGAATACCTTGTTCTAGATAAAGTCTAAATTACGAAAACTAGAAGCAATATTTACCAAACCAGTCCAATTATGCCTGTAACACAGCATGCTGATCACTGCAAAAAAAAATGAGTTTTGTACAAGAGTATATTAACTATATGGACAAGGTTGTCAATGATGGAGGCAGGAGACACAGGACAAACAGCAGGGTGACAGATGACTGGAAGTGATGTCACTAGTAGTCTGTCAATATGTGATCAATCTTCATACCCCTTCATGGACACATGTTCAGAAGATCAAGGCCTTTGCATGATCCGAGGGCGCAGTGTTCAGCCTTCTGACAGCAGCACAGTCCCAAGTGAAGGGTCAGTGGTTTTCACGAAAGCAGCCTTCAAGTTCCTAAGAATAACTAAGGTAATCATCATCATCCTGAGCCACAGGTCAAGAGGTGTTGTCTGCAGCAGAACTACTTGGAGAAATAATATATTGCTCAGCTGCAAGATCTCCATGATTCTTTTCCCCTCACCCTGGGGAATAAACACAGGACTCAGCTACATCCCCAGTCCTTTACTTCAAGACGGGGTCTTGCTAAGTCACTAAGTTGTGTAGCCTAGGCTCAGATTTATGGTTCCTGATTCAGCTGCCCAGAGTGCTAGGATTACAGGCAGGCTCCACAATATCCAGCTCAAATTTGGAACTTTTAAAGTTAACTATAGTCAAGTGGAGCGAGACAGCTTATTCAGGTTTTCACCCAGTTTCACAACCTTTAAGAACAGATTGGAAATCCTAGTCATCAGACCAAGTCAGCCTCTTGGCATTTTATGTGGCCTACACTGTGGCTCTCTCTCTCTCTCTCTCTCTCTCTCTCTCTCTCTCTCTCTCTCTCTCCCCCTCTCTCTGTCTTCACTGTTACTCATTCAGTCAGTCTGTCTGTGTGTTTTACTAGAATTTGAATATGTGTAGGAAAGGCATCTATCCTTCAGTTCCCCATACCCCCACCAGTCACACTGTCTTATATCCAGATAATCTATTCAAACACCCCAAGAGGCATTTGAGTATATCATGTGTTTCTTGCTTTGGCCATTAACCTTCTGATCCAGAGAGATCCTAATCCATCTTATGTTACACAGTCAAGGACAGAGACAAACTCTTGCCACTCCATTCTACCTATCATAACAGCAGAGACCGAGCAGAGCCACCTGATCAGACATTCTGGAGAGATTGCCTGGTATCCTTGGCAACCAGAGGAGTCAACACATCAATCAACCCTGCTGTGTATGGCCAGTAATTCAAAGTCCTGACACGACTATCACAGGTGGTTCCTCTCAGGAACAGCTTTTCCTGGCATGGGTAGCCTGTTCTCCTCAGAGATGCTTGGTCAAATGGGACAGCAACAGCTTTGTCCCTTCATTAGAATTTCCTCCTATTGTGCGTCTACAGAAGGGGAACTGACTGTGCGGTAGAGTGATTAAAGAAAGATGCTAAAGTGGGAACTGGGGACAGTCCAAGTTGGCAGTCACTGAATCATGAAATTTCTGTGCTGTCTCTTGTTCTTCTATCCAGCTAAGTGACTCAGTGGTTGAAATCTTATGGCAAGACACCTGAAAGCCACTTGTCTTTTTCACTAAGGACTCATTCATGGCATAAAAATGTGAAAATGTTCATTTACCATCCCCCTATTACCCTCAGCGCCAGATTGCGGCTAATTCAACGCGATGCTGAGTCAGTCATATCACTGAGGCAACATTCTTCTGAACAAGCTATTTATGTCCCAGCATCATTTGAAAGGCTAGCCAGATCCTTTCTGAGATATTCAAGCCCCAGAGAGGAGCCCAATCTGACGAGAATCACACAGGATGTGAGTCTGAGGAGAGCCGCCTCTGCAAGACAGCAGCCAACTTGGGGTTTGTTTTCCCGCTTGAGTGTGCATCACTGTTATCCTTAAACTTACCTCAGGACAAGTTTCTTCCAATGAAGAGAGTTACAAAATTAGGCACAGTAGCGCACGTCTCAGCACTAACAGAGGTAGAGACAGGAGGGGCCCGGGCAACTTACAGAGATCCTGTGTCTAAATAAAAAATAAAAAGATCTGGCCACACACACTTGTAATCTCAGCACTTGGGAGGCTGAGGCAGAAGGAACACTATGAATTCAAGGTCAGCCTGGGCTACACAGTAAGTTCAAGGCCAGCGTGAACTACATGGCAGAACCTGTCTCAAAAAAAAAAAAAAGTCGAGAAAATGAATATTTGATTTCCAGTAATTAAAAAAAAATGTAAACTCACAGCCTACCTCAACTCTGGTACCTCCCCCAGCTCACCACAGGCAAGGAGAACTCAGAGGGTCACGTTGGTAGCTGGACATTTGGTGATGTTTGCTTCGGATTCACTAATGGCTTGCAACCCTGCACAGCATTTCTGGGCCTCAGTTTCCCCAACAGAACTGAGGGCATTTGTCTCATCTTGAAATGAGACAAATGATAGCCCAGCATGGTGGTGCACTGTGGAGGCTGGGCAGGAAGACTGCCTTGAGTTTGAGGCCAGCGTGGTCTATGTAGTGAATTCAAGGCCAGTCTGAACTACATGGCAAGACCCTGGACCAAAAAAAAGAAGAGGAAATGAGATGAATGATGAGGTAATAAGGATTTTTACACAGCAGTTGGTAGCTGGACATCCAGCCTGCAGTTAGTAGGGAGACAATACTGTGAGCATATTTAGACAGCGAGACCAGCTGTGGGTTTCTTTCACACAATCCGTTTCTTCAGAGAGGAAGAGGTCGCCGCTTAAGGAGTGACTGCCAGGTAGAAAATAAAGCAAATGCTGTCCTTACTTTCTCCCTCCTTCCCAGGCATCTTAGGTAAAAGTAGGTGATGAAATGCTTGTGGAGAACTCTGAACTCCTGGGAGATCAAAGCTATATGAATAGAAAGTGTCATTATACTGTGAAACACTGGAGAATGGCTTCCCCGGAAGTTATCATGCACCAGCCAGAGAATAGATGAAATAATTTTCTTTCCTTTATTTCTGATCTCTGGATAAAAGGTTCTTTGTCATTTTCAGAGACTTTAATCCACTAGTGGACTGTCCCCATTTGAGGACTGCAGGGCTAAAGTTAGTACTGACCTGAACACGACAATCACAAGGCGGAACGGCCGGAGTTCCTCTCCGCTGCTTCAATCTAGTTCCCCTCCTGTTTGTACACTGTTCCTTCCCCCAGAGTTTGGGGGATAGGTCTGTACCAGGGCTTCTCTGAAGTGCTGTCAAACAAGGGCAGGCTTCAGGAAAACACTTCTGGTGCTTCTCCCCACTCTGATTTCTGCTGCTTTTCTTCAAGGAACCCACTCTTATCCATTGCACCGCACCTCACTCTCAGCTATTGGTCATATCCCTTTTGTAAACAAAACCTATTTTAAGGCTCCAGGAAAAGTCCTGTCAGGTGCAACAGAAGAAATTTTGAGGCTGGCAGCCCCCTTCTTTACTCACCAAATTGTTCCATAAAAATAGCTTATGATTCCAGCCCCCATGTTAGTCCATTTCTGAAGGCAATAGCTGTATATCCAGAGAGAAAGAAACTGGAGAATGAGTGGACACAGGAGGACACAAACTGCTTTCCAGAGAAATGGGACACCTCAAGGAGGTGCACGAGTGCTTTGAGATACATGCATCTGTGTTCTTAGAGTTTGGCTTTTGTGATAATGAACAAAAACCGACTTGAGCTAGCTCAAGAAGTGGGATTGTTGTAGGACTTAGTATGTTACTTAAAGAACTACCAAGGAAATTCAAAAGATGGAGCCATAACAGGCATTAAAATTTGGATTAAATGAGTTAGAGAGAGGCTTTGGATGGAAAGTGCTCTAGAAACTAGGGTAGCAGAAACCAATTCCTCTTTCATAGCTAAGCCACTTTAATGTGACTCATGTACAAGGCACTCATCCACTATCTGCTCTTTCCTGTTCCCTTAACAATGAGCAAATTATTTCCCAGTTACTTCATTTAAACATTCACGGTGGTAGGGGTTAACAGGGATCAAGCTCAGGACCTTGCACTTGCCAGGCAGGTGCTATACCACAGAGCTACAACCCCAGCCCTTCGTATAAACATTTAAACATCACTGAGTGAGAATCCAAGTGGCTTGACTTACTGTTTGTTTGTTTTAAACAGACCACTTGAGTGACAGGCTACAGAATAACTAAGCATTGCTATCAGTTTGCAGTAGCTATGAATCACTATTGATCTGCAATCACACCAGTCCTTCAATCTGCTAAAACGACAGGGTAGGATTAAGATTTAACAAAAGAACCTGAGGCAAGAAGATCACTATGATTCAAGACTTGCCTGGGTTACACCGTGAAACTCTGTCCCAAAATAATCAAAAAAAGAATTATACCCACCCTGACGATCTGAGTTGCTAGGAGAGAACAGCAACTTCGCAAAGGAGATGATGGGCAGAGGAGGATGAGGAAACCGACCCAGAGATCCCTGGTGTAGCTCTGGCCTTACCCTGGCTGCTTTAACACCCACACACCACTCCTCACTGGATAAACCTTGGGCAAGTCACTTGGCTTCTCTATGTTTCACTTTACATATCTGTAAGAAGGAAAAAATAAGTAAATTCGCTCAAAGGATTAGTCTGACAATCCACATAAAACACTTAAAATGATGTCCAGCAGAAAATAGCATTCAATAAATATTTGCTAAGATTTTTCTCTCCAGTACAGTGTATTTCCAACTTTTATTCAAATGTGACTCTCTCAGACAGCCTGTTAAAAAGCAGATTTGGAGCTGGGCGTGGTGGCTCACGCCTGTAATCCCAGCACTTGGGAGGCAAAGGCAGGTGGATTGCTGAGTTCGAGGCTTGCCTGGGCTACATAGTGAGCTCAGAGCCAGCCTGAACTGCAAAGCAAGACCCTGTCTCAAAAAAAAAAAAAAGCAGATTTGGATTCCATAAGTACAAGGTATGTCTAGTCAGCCTGCAGGCAATGTCAAATATTCTGGTTCTTAGCCCTCATTTTGGATAGCCAGGATATAGAACATAGGACATGAAAAAAAAGAAATATACTCTCTCTCCCTCTTCTTCTTCTCTCTCTCCTCTCTCTCTCTCTCTCTCCCTCTCTCCCTCTCTCTCCCTCTCTCTCTCCCTCTCTCTCTCTCTAAGAACTAGGGGGTTAAAAGAATAGAAGCTTCTCTCTCAGGAAAAGAACTAGGGGGTTAAAAGGATAGAAACTTTGAAAGGAGAAAAATCAAGCCAGCTCAAAATAAAAAATTACTTTCTACCAATTAAAACTGCCTTAAAATGGAAGAGTATTTAGGGTCAGAGGGTTAGCTCAGTGGTTCTGGTGCCTGCCTCGCAAGTTCAAGGTCCTGAGTTTGATCCCTGGTAACCACATACAATGCTGGGCGTGGAGACTCACGCCCACCAGCCATCAATACCACATACCACAGTGCCAGGCGTGGTGGCTCACGCCTGTAATTCCAGCACTCGGGAGGCAGAGACAGGCGGATTGCTGAGTTCGAGGCTTGCCTGGGCTACATAGTGAGCTCAGAGCCAGCCTGAATTACAAAGTGAGACCCTGTCTCAAAAAAAAAAAAAAAAAAGGAAGAGTATTAAAAAAAAAACCCTAAGGCCCAGGATTCTTTTAGAGCCCCATAAAAGTATTTTAATTTCTCTTAAAATCAAAAGAAAAATATAATAATAATGAATATGTAAGAAGGTATACCTAGGGTTATAGTAGATTTCATGATGATGCAATCACAAAATATAATTTTAAATATTTTTATGGGACAAAGGGCCTACAAAGGCAAAAAAAGTCTGGGGCCCAGGAAAGTTATAAACTGACTCTGTTTACAACAGGGATTTAAACATGGGTAAAGGATGAAGAAGAATAATCATGAAGTGCCTTCTCATTTTGAAAGTCAATGTTTCTTTAAGAGTCTATGCCCCTGTTCTAGCTAGATTTGCCAGCTATAAATTCACATTTTCAAAACTTACTTCCTGCCTGTCCTGCATTCTCACATATGAACCAATATTGCTTATTAGTGACAAGGAATTAGCAGTGCACAAGCCACCCCGGGCTCTAGAGTCTATCTCCCCATTTGCTTCCAAAATGTGATTCTTTTTAAATATAATTAACTCCAGATATTGCAACCATTGTATAGACATTTCCTCACTAATATGCATATCACTTTGTTGAAGGAGACAGTTTTTATAATTGTCCATCTGTACTTCTAAAGAGAGAAGTGAAGCCAAAGAAAGATTAAATAAGAGCTGTGCTTTCAAACATAGTGGAAGAGAAAAAAAATCTAAGAATTCACTCATCAGTGGCCATGCTAGTGGTGGTGGTGGTGACTGTGTCAGTATAAGACACACTCTGAACCCTCAGAGTTACCATGGCAGAGATTCTCAACTGTGAGTAGTTGAAATTACTTGTGCAGTGCTAAACAGATACCTGGACACCTCAAGCTAAACATTCTTTCTCAGAAGGCCCAGAGAAAAGACTCCTGGCCTGTGTTTTAAAAAGGGCCCAGTGTGATCCACCATCATAAGAGCCTAAGTACTGTGTGGAGAATCCTAGGAAGGAAAAAGTTCCAAAGAAGGAATGGTTTGAAGTCTGAGGCTTCCACAAAAACAGAGCATTACAAAGACGGGAAAAAGCTCCTTCAAAGTCAAGGGAACTTTGGGACTTTGATGAGAAAGATCCCAGGCTGTGAGGATAAAAGCAGTATTACAGAAGTTTGCTTACTCATATATAGAGATATCTGAGGACTTATAAAATTGAGACAGGAATGAAAAGTTAATGGGCTAAAAATACAGACTTTAAAACAGGAGCTGTGATCTGGGGTCCTCAGACCCAACCTTTCAACCCACCAAAGGAACCATAGGTAGAAATCAGGGAATTTATGAACTTGAAGGGGAAAAAACTAGACCTGGTTTTCACTCTCCTCAGGATGACTAGAGGCTTCACATTGCAGTAGTGATAACCTCTGACTGACCCTGTGCCAGGATGTGTGACCAACCTAACTGACAGAGACTTCTGGATCTTCCTGTCCTGAGCCTTCGGAGGTAAAGCAGATCTTGTTCCATTAGGATGTTGTGTGTAGGGAGGGGCATTTATTATCTCAGTGGCACCACACCTGCCTGGCAGGCAAAAGGTCCTGAGTTTGATCCCCAGTACTGGGGAAGGGGTGCTGGGGGGTGTCGTGTTTGATCTCCTATCTGCACTTCTTTGACAGGGAGAGTTAAGAACAGAGGAGCAAGAGGAGCTACTGAAAAGGTGAAAGACAGACAGACACAAAGACAAAAGCAGAAGTAGCCAGAGTAGGAAGTAGTAAACAAGAAACTATGTACTAGTGAAGAAGACTTAGGCACCTGATAAATTATAAAACTGAAAAAAGTAACTGCTTCTCACCCACCCCAGCCCTGGGCACTGTTCCTCTCCTTGCCCACCTACTTTTGTCCTGTAGGATAAAACCACTGGAAAATGAAGCACAAGACATTACTGCAATTCTCCCCTCGTGCCGAGCCACAAAATGGGGCTGCTCTAAGCAGATCTTTCTCAGGACTCCGTGAACTGGGAAGATGAGTAACAACTTCCCAAGTATATTACAAAAATAACACATCCAATTTCAAAGAATGCTCTTTCTTCTGAGATTATGAGTTTGTTTTTTATATTAAAATGACCATCATTTTATGAAACAGAGTTGACGTTTGATAACATTTCTTTTTAAATTTTAATATCCTTACTTGGCTATGTAAGACATTATAAGCTTTATATCTGTTGCTCAATTTTTAAAATTACTTTCATTGCTCTGTAAAATCCAGATAGTACCTTATGCATTTTGTTTTAGTCACTTGTCTCCCCTTTCAGAGATGAATTCCCAACAAGGCATTGTGACTTCTGCTCCTGACTACTGGTTTACAAGTATTAAAATTTACTTTAAGACTTTGGTTTGACCCTAGCTCTGCCACTTTCCACCTGAGTGAACTTGGCCATGGCACTCAAACTCCCTCCACATGCATAATGTGTCACTTTACTTCTTGAGGCAGCTAAAAGAATGTACGAAATTATACATAGGAAATCACTTTACATATTGCTAAGTAAAACCATTATTATCATTATCCTTTGTACTATTACAACTCAGTAATTCATAGCAAAGGCAGAACTTGGTCTAGTCTTTGACTTCCACCTTAGGCTGACAACTACCACTTGATGAATCTAGCTGGGCTTATATTTCCCATTTAGCTCAAAACATACGAACGGCTGATCTAATGTTCCTACAAAAATTACATATTCTAATTATGAGAGAATATTGGAAAAGCTCAATTTGAATGACATTATAAAAAAATAACTGACTGCCGGGCGTGGTGGCTCACGCCTGTAATCCCAGCACTCGGGAGGCAGAGATAGGAGGATTGCTGAGTTCTAGGCTTGCCTGGGCTACATAGTGAGCTCAGAGCCAGCCTGAACTACAAAGCGAGACCCTGTCTCAAAAAAAAAAAAAATGACCAGGCTGGGGATTTAGCTCAGTGGTTCTGGCATCTGCCTCGAGAGCACCAAGATCCCAAATTCAATCCCTGGTACCACATACCCCAATGCCAGGCGTGAAGGCTCATGCCTGTAATCCTAGCACTCAGGAGGCAGAGGCAGGAGGATTGGTGTAAATTCAAGTCTAGTCTGGGCTACATAGTGAGCTCAGGGCCAGCCTGACCTACAAAGCGAGACTCTGTCTCACAAAAACGAAAACAAGCTGACCAAAATTTTTTTAAAATGACAAGGTTATAAAAATCATAGAAAGGGGGCTGGAGATTTAGTTCAGTGGTTCCAGTCACTGCCTAACAAGCACAAGTTCCCTAGTTTGATCCCCAGTAACCATATACCACTATACCGGGCATTGTGGCTCTTGCCTATAATCCCAGCACTCAGGAGGCAGAGGCAGGAGGATTGCTGTGAGTTCAAGTCTAGCCTGAGCTACACAGTGAACTCAGGGCCAGGGTGAACTACCTTGTCTCAGAAAAAAAAATCATAGAAAAGGTAGAACAACATTTCAGGCATATGGATCTGGATTGAGTCCTGGACAGAGAGGGGAAAAAAACATTGGTATTTGCAAAAGTAAGAGTTAGATGCAATAGTGCATGCCTATAATCCCAACTTCTTAGAAGACTGAAATACGGAGGTCAGAGGTTCAAGACCAGCCAGTGTTTGATACCCTCTATATCATATATATACATATATATGTATATATATTTAGCAAAATGTGAGTGAGGTCTATAGGCTAGATAATATTCTGTTTTATCAGGGTTAAGTATCTAAGTGAAGAAAATACTTTACAAAATTGGGTGTCAAAGTGTTCAAAAAAACTATACTTATCCCTTGTAATTACAGGGGATTAGTTCCAAAATTGTTCCATTTTCCACACCTCACCAAGATCAAATTCCAAGAATGTTCACATTTCCTACAGAAAATGGCACAGCACCGACATATATCCCACACACCTCTTCCCATATGCTTTAAATCATCTTAGGTTAGTTACAATACCTCATGCAATGAAAATGGGATAGAAATAGTTATGCTATATTGCTTAGAAACTAAGAAAACAAGTC
>PVIC010030044.1:0-22211 GCA_004025085.1 Thryonomys swinderianus
CCATCCCCTTCAATAGGCAAATACTAGAAGACAAAGTCCTCATTCTCCTTCTGAATCGCAGGACAAAAATAAGGAACCAGAGGAAAAGCCCTTGTGAAATAAGATGGGCTTTAAACCTAACCCTTTGAAAAAACCAGAGGAGATATGTTCTCAAACATACAATAAGCATCCATGGTAGATGGAACTGTTGAGAAAGCTGCTGGACTTAAACTACATTAACAATAAAACTATCTCTGAATCGAATGTGTTATCTCCTTCTCTGAAATGGAAATATAAGACCTAGGTTGCGGAATTTAGTTAGGAACTTGGAGCTTTAGCTTGCATACAAATAAACAACAGACTTTCACAATATTCCCACCAGTACCCTGAACAGCTACCACATGGTGAAGTGCCTTTTCTGGGCACAGCCATCACCCACACATCTAATCTTAGCAAGCCACGCTCGGTTCAGGCTTTAGCCAGCAGAAAAGGATACTTTCAAGGATCACTGGGCAGAGAGTAGGAACACAGTGATGTGCAGACAAGCTATTTGTTGGCTAGAGACTTAAAGGCGAGAACACCTATCCCTGAGACAGAGTTCCTTCAGATAGCTGGAGGTGCGGGTGGTTATAGAAATTTTGAGATGTAGTTTGAATTGAGAAGAGCCATAAATGTAAAACACACACTAAGTTTCTGAGATGTTCTGTGAAAAGGGTAATGCGGGACAGTTCTCACTAGTATTTATGTCACCTGCATGCTGAAATGATAATACTTTGGGTTTTTTGTGCTACTGCAATGTAATATCTTAATCAATCTTATGTATGGTTATTTAATGCATATACAATATGGATACTAAAACTTTAAAATATATTACTGTCTTGGATATCTCTAGTCAAGAGAAGGAAAAGTAGGCAGCAAACTGTTTCTGTCAGAACCAACTTATTGAATATTTTAGGTTTTTTTTCCTTGTCACAAGTACTCTGTTTCAGTGTGACAGTCACACAGCCAATATGTAGACAAGTGTATGCGGCTGTGTTCCAATAAAACTTTATTTACAGGCATTGAAATTTATATTCCCTCTTAGTTTACTTTATGAATGGCAAATAAGAATTACACATATTTATCATGTATCACAGGATGTTTGAAGTATATGCATACTGTGAAGTGACTAAATTGAATTAATGAGCCTGTTGTTTCTGGCCAGGCTTATTAGGCTGAGTGGGGAGAAAAGTTAGGATCTACTCTTGATCCTTTTCCAGATTACATCGCATTGCTATTCACTGTAGTCACCATGTTGTACAATGAAGCTCTGGAACTGATTCTTCTCGGATCCTTTGAGCAACAGCTTCTTAAATCCTCTCACACCCTTTTAGACCCTGGTGAGCATTTTCTACTCTCTAATTCCAGAAACTCACCTCTTTACATCTGATATATAGTTGAGATCATGAAATACTTGTTTCTCTGTCAGTGGCTTGTTTCTCTCAATTTTTCTGTGCCTGGCTTGCTTACTTCTCTGAATACGATTTGTCCATTTGACTTTATACGGTGGATTTCCTTCGTCTGTGAGACTGACTACTGTATATACCACAGCTGCTTTATCCATTCATGGGTTGAGTGGACATGGGTTGATTTCCTGTGCTGGCTAGTGTGAACAGGGCTGCATTAAACAGAAGACTGAAGGCATCTCTTTGACATACTGATTTCATTTCCTTCGGATATATACCCAGTCGTGGGATTTCTGGAACATATGGTCGTTCTATTTTTAATTTTTTTAGGAACCACCATACTGTTCTCCATAATGGCTCTACTAATTTACATCCCCACTAGCACTGTGCAAAGATTTCCTTTTCTCCACATCCTTGCCAACACTTCTTATTTTTCCTCTTTATGATAATAATGGTTCTAACAAGTATAAAGTCGTATCTTGTTTTAGATGAATTTCATTTCTCTCTTTTTTTTTTTTTTTTTTTTTTTTTTTTTTTTTTTTTTTTTTTTTTTTTTTTTTTTTTTTTTTTTTTTTGCGGTACCGGGGATTGAACTTGGGCCCTTGTGCATCCAAGGTTGGTGCAGTACCACTTGAGCTAAGTCTCCAGCCCTTCATTTCTCTTTTGATTAGTGATGTTGAGTACATTTTCATGTGCCAGTTGACTATTTCTATGCTTTATTTTGAAGAATGTGTTAAAGTCCCTTGCTTATTTTTAGTTGAATTATTTCTCACTATTGAGATACTTTGTATTCCTTATATATTTTAGATACTAACCCTTCACCTGATCTATGATTTCTAGATATTGCTATTTCACTTTATAGGTTGTCTCTTCATTCTTCATGTTGTTTCTTTGGTTGCAAAGGAGTTCTTTGGTTGGGTAAAATCTCTTTAATTTTTCATGATTTTGTGTTCATATGCAAATCTTATTGTCCATATTGATGTAATGAAGCCTTTTCTCTTTTATTCTTTCAGTTTTATAGTTTCAAGTCTTATATGTATAAGTGTTGAATCCATCTCATTTGATATTGTGTGAAATAAAACCTAATTTCCTTGTTTTGAACATATTTATTTAAATACCATTTTTTGTTTATGTTTTTGTTTTGTTTTTGTAGTACTGAGCATTGAACTTGGATCCTTGTTTTTCCAAGGTAGGCGTGGCACCATTTGAGCTGAATCCCTGGCCCATATACCATATATTATAAATACTGTCCTCCCCCTTTTTTTGTTCTTGGAAAGTTTGTCAAAAATTAATTGACAGCAAATATGTGGATTTACTGTATTCCTGGGCCCACCACTCTGGTGCATTATTTAATGTATTGTTTTTTGTGCTAGTATAATATCATTTTCATTACTATAGGTGGTAGTGAATTATTCTAAAGTCAGAATGTGTGACACCTCCTACTTTGTTCTTTTTACTCAAGACCGCTTTGGTTATTCCAAGGCCTTTGTGGTTCCATAAGAAATGTAAGAATGTTTTAGCTACTTGTGTGAGTAATGTGATGAAATTTTGAAAGCAATTTTATTGAACCAGGTAGATGGGTTTGTTTGTTACCGTGTTAGTTTTAGAAAGCCCAATGCTCAAACATCTTTTTCTTTTTTTTTTGAGACAGGGTCTCGCTTTATAGTTCAGGCTGGCCCTGAGCTCACAATGGAGCCCAAGCAAGCCTCGAAATGAGTAATCCTCCTGTCTCTGCCTCCCAAGTGCTGGGAGTACAGGCATGAGCCACCACGCCCAGCATTGTATGTGGTTACTGGGGACTGAACTCAGGACCTTGTGCTTGCAAGGCAGGTGCCAGAACCACTAAGCTAAATCTCTGGCCCTCAAACATCTCTTAATAAGAAATTCTTGGAGAATGGAGGAGAGTGAATTTAGCATGGGAACGAAAGAAATGGCATATGCTATTCTGATTAAATTCCAAGCATCTAGATGGTGACTCAATTTCTGTAAAACCTAAAAAGCTATGATTTTATTATTGGCTTAGAATTCTGCCATATGAAAACCTTGGACCATAGTATTTGGTAAATTTTGTCTCCTAAAAAGGATTAAACCCTAAGAAAGAGCTTGTTATTCTGTAAGTCTAGCCTATTGTTTGGTGAAGCTGAAGTTTAAGATTATTAACAAAAAATAAAATGAATAATTCTTGTCTAAATATAAAATAAATTTGAAAGCTATTGATTTCACCTGTAGATAGCTTTCAGAAGTAAATCTATTTTATCAATGTTGATTTTTTTCCAGTAACCATATATTTTTCCATTTATGCTTTCCTTAATTTCTTTCATCATTGTTTAATATTTTAAGCCCACTGAGATTTACATATAGATTGTGTATGACACAAAAATATTTAAAAATCATTTTCAATGATGCAAAAAAGAAAAAAGGCATTCTTTCTTATGCAAAAGCAGGCTGTTCATAGTTTTGATTTGCCAGCCTCTGTTCCTTACATGGATCTATATTGATGGATTTTAGTTGTTAGTAAAATGGCTTAAAACATTCTTATTTTTAAAAAGGTGCTGCAGCTTTGTTGTAAAGCTGTTGTACCTCTGGGAGTTTCAAGGGAGATAGAAATATAAATAACTTCCAATGTAATAAGAAATATTTGGCCAAAGATAAAGTAAGGTGCTTCTAAATAGTAAGTTCCTTGTCACTACGTGTATATAAAAGACATTCTAGACATAGCTTTTTGTAGTAAAAATGTAAAGAGAGATGTGTGGTTTAATTAAATGCATAACTCCTTTCCAAACCCTAAGAATGTGCTTTTATTATGTGTTAAATCAATTTCAATTGAAATGTAAGGGGAAAAATCTACAGAAATTCTCAGAATACATCTTGTAACTTCCAACATAGAAATGGTTTATAATGTTGAAAGTTCTGTGAAGAGCCCTAATAGAAACTTGAAACCATATTTTCTGTATCATTCAGTAAGATTTTTAACACAAAGAAGTGAGATCATGGAGACCCTGGTGTAATTTTTTCTTCCTTTAGTTATACTAACAATGAACGTTCTGCGTTCATAACACATAACCAGTGATTGGAAATAAGGTGATAATTAACATTTAAGCTGTTTTTTAAATAAATATCTCTCCAGCATTTTCATCCTTCTCGCCAATTCCTTTCATATTCCTCAGGTGAGTTTTAACTATGGAATATGAGATCCAGTCACGCTGAGTTTACATTTCTTTCTTTAACAAATTGGTCTCAATCACTAATGGATTCTTTATACTGATTGAATTTGTGTGTTGAATAAGTTTAGATTGTGCAACCATATTTCAAGGTTAAATGCAAAAGTATGTCAAGCTATTAATTTTGTGTCACAGCTGCTTCTTAAAAGATGGAAGTAGTTGAAGCTAGAGACGGAGATTAAATTGATTTCTGCCATTGCCTGAGCCCCGCTTTGCTCCATGTATAATGTATCTATGACACTTGTCCTCATTCCAGAAGACGAGGAAAACTCATCAGAATGAAAGACCAGTCTTCATTAAACAGATGACTTACAGGGCGATTTCCTTTGATATCTAGGCTTTGAAGCATTAGCTTCCTAAGGAAGTTCAGCAGAGAGAAATCCATAAGTGAACACACACTAACCAAATCAATCAAATCAGCCTAGCTATGTCAAGGACAAAAAGGAGACAAGTAGAAAATATCTTTGAGATCCTGACAGAGAAATCAGTGCGTCTGCACCACAGTTTGGCTTGTGTGTAAAGAGCCAATTCTTGTAAGAGACATCTTACTTTCTCAAATCCACATGGCTTGCATGTTGACAACTCTGTTCTGGGCGATAGGAGAAACTTTTTAAAATTTAGAATATAAAATCCCATCCTGTGTAAATGTCACTTGGGACTAGACTAGCAATTTCCCCCTTGCAGTCTCCCAGGAAGACAGAATTTCAGTTGCAAATAAATGATAATCTTGAAAGCTTTTATGAAAACCTCAGTGGAAGGCGGGAGAAAAGGCCTCTGTGAAGAGGACTCCAGGGAACACACAGAGACCATTCTTCATTCTCAACTTATCTTTCATTACATTTAAATTTCTCTTCGACGTGAAGAAGAGCTGCTTATATCGATTTTATCTGTCTGGGACTAGAGCTTCAGAATTGTTCAATTGTAGTTATTTCATATTTGCTTGCAGCTAGACTGGGCATACAATAATTGCTATAATTAGTAGGTATAAATATTTCTTCCCAGTTAGTGCTTATGTTCCTGGATGTATTCAATCAAATTTGTAAGTACTTTTTTTTATTTGTAATGCATAGTAGTTTAGAAAATGTATCTGGCATTATATTCTCTAATTTATAAAAATAACATACGTACACTCCAGAGACAGAAAATATTAAAAACCAATAAAGTAAAATAATCCCTGTCCAGAGGTTCCTACCATTTATTTTAAAATGTATCTCCTTCCAGGTTTTTTTTTCATAGTTTTGTGTTAACTTTTTAAATCATCATCTATGGTGAATAATACATAGCAGGTATTGCACCATAATTAAAGGGGAGGAATGTAATAACTGAAAAAGGAAAGCAGCACTCTTTCTCACGCATAGAATTTAACATTTAGTCCAAGAGACAAGCAAACTAGTACTAAATAATGTGCTTTGATAGAATGAGTCACAACAGTCATTCCTAAGGTAAAATATAAAACAGTGAAGGAAGACTTTGGGACACCAGGGAAGGCTTTCTAAGAGAAATATTATTTAAGTCTAGGCTGAAGACTCAGTAACATTTAGTGAGGTGAACGGGGAGAAAGGCGATGAAAAACCTTAGGCCCAGAGGAAAGGCTAAAGTAAAAGACCTGGTGGACGTTCTAAGAAACAGACAATGGTGTTACACAGCTTTAGAAAATGGACAGAGTCTTTACAAAGACAGCGGTTGTGGAAGTGCCCTGTAATCCACGGAAGGAACGGATCCTACCTGGGCCAAGGGGCAGAATACTGTCAAAGACATTGATAGACACCGCTACAAAAGATAGAAGAGGAAGGTGAGTGGCCCGCCGTGGGTGACAGTTCTGTCCTGTGTGGTCCTGTGGGAGCCAGGCTCCTTCTTTCTTGGGGTCCCCCTCCCTAGAATGTTGTGGTGCTGTTTGCACGGTCTGAGTTGAGTAACCATAGTGCAAACTCCAGGTTCCAACTGGTAGGAAAAGTGAGGAGGAAGACTACACAGTTCTGCTTTGAGGAGGTCATATAGCATTAGACACATTCTGTTAGGGATGACTTGGTCACATTGTCCACTTGAGGAAGTATGACCTGTTTGAATACATGCCTGTTTAACTTAAATTTTGGGGGGGGGGTTTGGTTTTGTTTTGCCAGGTATATGGTAGTAGAGATTAAATCTAGAGCCTTGGGAGCTTAATCCCCAGCTCTTTTTAATTTTTGTTTTTAATTTTGAAACAAGGTCTTGCTAGTTCACTAAGTTGCTCAAACGGGGCTTGAACTTATATTGGCCTGTCTCAGCCTGCTGGAGTGCTGGGATTACAGGTAGGCACAAGAACATCTATCTCATATCTCAGAAGAGAGAATTTTTTCAAAAAAGAAACAGTATTTGCTTTATCAGGATATGAGACCCGAGTTGTATTTAATAACAAGGAAAGTCCACTGAAAATGTTAAACAAAGGAAAGCTGTTATCAGAGATCCATTGAGAGCTTATCTTGGGTTATGGATGATGAGGAGTAGTCAAGCAGAGGAGGAGACAGGGCTACCAGATAGCAAGCTGCTTCATTTAGAAGGTAAAGGCATCATGTGGTAGGATAGGGTAAAGCATTTATAAAACTAATAGCTCTTTTATAAAGGAAAGTGGATCATCCATATGCTAGGATCATAGGATTGGATGCATAATTTGATATGGGTGGTGATTATCAAAGACAGAAAGACAGATTCAAGGAGTCTCGCTTGGCGACTGCTTGGATAGTGCCATTCTCTGACTAACCCATGGGTTTTGGCTGTTGTGGAGAGCACTGCAGGATCTAGTGGCTCAAAATGACTTAAAATCCTTTCGATCTCTGTTGATTGGGTCACTTGCATAGGTCCTGGCTGGCTTGCGTCTTGCTGGTCTCAGCTGGTTTCACGCATCTGCGCCCATCTGTGGGTCACCTAGAATTCCAGGACTGTTTGCGAACTTGACATGACAAGGGCAGCCTGGCCACAGCTCTCTCACCAGCCGGTAGGTTAGCTTGGGTTTAGCAACAGTACCCACAGATTCCATGAGTAGAAAAAAAAATACACATCTATGTGCAAAGCACTGCTAAGACTCTTTCTTGTGTCCTTCATGCCTTGGTGTCATGACACATGGTAAGGCCACATGTGTGAGGCTGTAACTTGTCGGTAGGGGAAGAATCCATGAAGATCTTGAAGGAAGGTATTGAGAAACTGTTGCCTTAATTAGGAAGCTATGCACAGAAGACAGTAGAGAAATTACACAGGACTTAGATTTTGAAGAGGAGGATGACGTTTCTCTCAAGCGGCAAGTGTGTGTAATTTGAAGCCTCCAGTCTCCTCCCTGTGCTCATTTTCTGCAACACTAGACCTTGAACCTGATGAGCTCTCACACCCTTTCCTTCTTTAAGATTCATCATACTGATTGAGTCATAGTTTGTTTCCAAAGGCACGAAGAAAAAGCCATTTAGTCTCTGGCTGGCATTGCAGGGTTTCTTTGAACAAGAAAGAGAAGAAATTGGAGTGGCTGAAGTGTTCATTTTGTTTGGATTTTCTGTTCCACTGACCTGTGATTCCTGTGTTTGGTGCTGATAGTCAAAGCACAGTATGTCACATTATGTTACAGTTTGCTATAAAAAGTAATGCGTCAGCATTAGTCAGCACATAAACGATCTTATTTTGTGTTGCTTTCCATTAAAAAAAAATCCTAGATAAATGGCAGTGTCAGAAACATATGCTCTTCACTGTTCAGCGTGACTTCAGAAGCATATAAAAAAGGGCTGTTTTCTCACTTATAATTTTGTTGGCTGTTCAGTAACTTTTACTCTGTCTTTTACGAGTGTATGTGTTTCGCCTGAAGTTTGGCATTTAATCCCCGCATAATAATGGTATCAGCTGCTGTGGAAACTCACTCCGTTATAACGACTCAGCCAATACTGTTGTGTGTAGATTAAAAACTATCAGAGTCACAGATAGTTGAAAGGGATGGTTCAGATTATACTATTCAAATTCCTAATTATATTAAAAGCAGATGACATGGAGCATATAGAGGTATCTTGGTCCTATTTATATATATGTTATAGTTATATATTATATATATTTTTGTATACATTATATATACACTGTGTATTATAATTCATGCTCCACTGCATGTTTTTTAGAGCTCTCTAGTTTCTAAGTGAGGCATATGTTACCTGTAGTAGGGAAGATGTTTCCATAAATGCTTTTGGTCCAGACTGGAAGGAAGGGAGGGAGGAGACAAAAACATAGTGAAATAAAGTTTACTATTAAAGACTTGAAAAATAATGTTCTTTGTTTGGGGATGTATCTTTTATCCTTTTCTTGCTATTCAATCTTTTCTTCTCAAACATTTACCTATGTTTTTAGAAAAAAAAATGATTATAAGTTCTACACACACTGACCCTCTAGCAGCGAGCCTTTAAATGACTACATTTTCCCCCTTCAATCTCCTTACCACATTTTCTTTGAAAGTCACAGCAATTTATTTCAGAAGGAATATTACATTTGAAATACATACAAAATTATATACAAAACAAATATTACAACACACATAATATGAAACAGCTTTGGTGGTAGTTTCAAATGATCATTGAACGAAGTATTAGCAAATAGCATCTTCATAAACTGAAGCATATTTCCCATCCCCTTCCTTTCATTATTTTTTTCTGCTCCTACCAGTAAATACACACATGCTGTGGGCTACAGAGGGTGAAACGGACCCCCAGGTAGAAGTAACAGACTGTCTGTCTTACTTTAGATCTGATGTGCTACCAATTTGTGATAGTTTCATTTCGATTTCATTACTGGGCCACCAGAATGAATTGACAGGGAAAGCAATCAGCACCCACTGGAAGGTCTAACATGAAATGTTGGCTGCTTCTGTCAACACGGCCAATTCCCAGAGGTACTCAGGGGGTAAGCGATCACCGGAAGTCACGTGGTCCCTGGACCGCAGCCTGCATTCCTCGCAGGGAATTCAGAGTCAACGTGGGATAACAGAGTAGTCTGTCAATATAACCTTTCAGGTAAACGCCCTGTCTGCTCTGTGTTCCCAATGCAGATGCAGAGTCTGGCGGGAAGATAAGAGCTTGCTCTGAGTGTGTGTTTGTGATTGGGTGTGAGTGTGTGTGTGAGAGACAGAGTCACAAGAGTCAGAGACAGAGTCACAAGAGACAGAGAACTAGAGAAACAGAATTAGAATTAGAAAAAAATATTGACTCTGCACTAATACCAGGCTATAAAGATACGTCAGAAAAAACAAAAAGTAATTCCATCTCATTTTGTTCACCCTGTGAGTTGCACCCTGTGCTACAGAGTGAAGTTTACAAATGACAGGTCAGGCTCTGATGCCTGAGAGCTCACTGATCCGTGCCTTACAAGCAGCAAACAGCCACGCATTTAACAAATATTTACTATGCATTTGGTGCATGCAGGCACGCTTTGCTAATTAGTGGAGATATAAAATTAAACAAGACAGATATGACACTTGTCCTCAGAGAATTTATGCTTAGGGAAAGGAAGGAAGAAGAAAACTGACTGGACCATTGTAGTATGGGATAGGTTAGGGACAGGATGCTGTTAGCACTCCTAATCCAGATTTTGTAATCAATGATGAATTGTTTCTAATTAAGATTTGAGTATGAAGCGATATGTATACTAAGACATACTATGTGTAGAAATTGGCCAGAAGAACTGAAAAATAAGGCTTACCCCTCCTCGTTAAGGCAAGAGGCATCAAGGCATGATGAGACCGTGTGGATTCATTCGACAAGGAGCAGGTATTTAGAATGCCTGCAGGTTTATCAGCATTATGGGATGGGTTTGGGGATCCATAGGAAGAAAAGGAGCTGAAGATATAAATAGAAGACTGTGTCATACCATCAGGCAATTAGCTTTTGTCTAGGAAGTGCTCAGGAGATGATCTATAGGCTCCTTCAGAAAAGCCCCACTAATATCTGATAATTCCTATAAATAGGTAAACACAAGATATTTAGAAAACAGAGATACAAAAACACCTATACCATAAATATATTGTGTTTTAAAGTACTGTACCTTAAATATGGTGTATTTTAAAGTATTTAAACGGAGTGCAGAGGTGGCGGTCAATCACTATTCAGAGATGGTGAAGAACTATTAAAGTGAAACTTAAATTTTAGTAGAGACTTTGAAGGGAGAACCCCTCACTGGTTCGGAGCCAGATTAAGTTTGCAACCGAATCTTCAGGAGCCTCCTGGAGAGGAGAAAGCTGCGCCCATGCTCAGAGTACCTTCACAAGGCTCTGGGTCCCCTGTTACAACCAAGAAAAGGACAGGGCTCACGAGGACATTTCCCCTTCTACCATGCTTCTCTTCTACCTGTAGAGGAAGGAATCACACCAGTCCTGTTCTGCTTTCTGTGACAGTGTCAGAAAGTTAGACACAAAACTTCCGCAGACAACTTTCACCGTTAGAAATTGTTCTTTGGGATGAAGCTGAAGGTTTCTTTGGGACTTCCGCTGCTACTGGGTATCGTCTTGTTGTCCCCTAGATTAAACTGCCGTAGTTTTTCCAACTCCTTTTCACGTGACATGGAACGTTGTGCATTCATTTCTTGTGGAAAGTGCACAGAGACAGCTCCTTGCACACGGTGTTATTATTGAAATTCCTACAGAAGTTATTAGTTTCTGTTAATCTCTCTCACATCCTGGCTTTGGCTCTGAATACCCTCTTGTCCTGCGTCATGCATGACTCTAATCCAAACATTTCATTCTTCAAAATGCTTTCCTAAGATCTAATGTCAATAAAGACGATGGCTCTTTCCTCATCACGTCAGTCAGTGGCTTATCTAAAAGAGTCACGATGAGAAGCACCTGGCATCTGCAAAGAGAATCGGCCTAGAAAATGCTATTATTTTACATCAGTGAAATATTAACAACCAGTGACAGAGTCATTTCTGATTGTTAGGATGGCCAATTAGTGGATCCTTTCTAAATTTTATTTTGATGCTACTCTTTGTTTTGTTATATTTAATAGTCCGACGCCTAGAACCAAGTTCCTAGAAGCTTCTACCTCACTTCCTCTGAGTCCTGCCCTGAAAATTTGAGCTCGAGGTATCCATCAGAGCTAGTCCTTGCCTTGCTTTGGCTCACATTTTCTCCATCACATTTCATTATTATGAGAAATCATTCTCATATATCATTGCTAAAAATGTCACATGATAAACAATTTAAAAGAAGAAAATCTATCATCAGTTAGAGCCTGAGGTTTCCAATTTTCAATATAACATAATTGGTTTATCCATTCATTTACTATAGATTTAATAAGCATTTATATCAAAACCAGAGTTTAATTAATTTATTGGTATGTACAATAGTAGGCACTGAAGTTCCTAGTGGTATCATAGTCATGGAACTAATAGAGCTTATCTTCTAGTTGTTGAAATACAAAATATGGAACAAAACAAATACTTTTTTCTACAGCCAATGATATGTACTATAAATGAAATAGAAATTTGTATGGTAGCTTATTTGTTTCTGAATAATTTCCTATGCAGATTTTTATTTAAAGTTGTATCGTGTTCTTCATACCATGTCTTTGTTTGCCAAAACAATTATAAATGTCTTTGTAAATACATGCTCTTCCAAACATATAATTATTCCATGGTGTATAGTGGCATAAAGCTAAAATAATTAGGCCCATCTTTTGAAAAATTCAGATAATTCCTATCTCCTAATATTGTAAATATATTCTTATAAACATCATTTGAATTATGTATCTTAATGATTGCATCATTACATAGTCCCAAAATTATACTACCATAGGTTATCTTCCTGCAAATGATAATATTATCTTGTAGAACAATTATTTTTCCATCAGAACTTTATAGAGTCCTTATTTCATATGACCTAGTCCATGCCAGTGTATGAATTTTATCTTTCCTTGTAATGTTTAGAAACGTTTTCTGTCTTGCCCAACATATTGGGCTGTTTGAGTTTTCACAGTCTTTTCTCCATGTTTGTTTTCATTCTGATGCTTCCAGCTGTGCACATTGGTCCAAGCATACACTATGGATCATTGGTCCAATCAGAAGCAGTTACCCACAGCCCACGCACGACCTGAGTTGTTCCCGAATGAAGTTTCTCTAACTGATATATGCCATTTTCTACCTCCGTGATCGCTTGACAGTAGTCATCTGAATACAGAAAGGGTAAAGAGTTTTTCATTTTAAATTCTGTTTAATTACCATGGAAACATGACATTGTTCTAAGGGTTTATTATCCAAATCTGTAAATCTGTCTCTAACTTCTTACAACTTTTTTTTAACTGCAGAGCTTTTTCACTTTCTTTGCCTTTAGTTAACTTCAAAATTGATATCTAGGATGACTGCCAGTGATATTATATCATCCCATATGTTTTGCTTAATTACACTATTTCCTGAATTCATTTTTTGAAGTTAAAATTTTTCTCCACCTCGTCATCAAAACATTATGAACACTCTGTGTCACACCGAGATTAGAGGATAAAACATCTTTTAAATTATAGCTATTTGAAATGTTTCCAGAGTATGGGTAGAGACTGATGTAACATTGATCGTTTAAATCTATATTATAAATCCCAGGATATCAAAATCTTGTGGTACATGGGATCTAGTTTATATAAAAGGCAAACTCAACGAAACCTTAGTGAGGCTGAGATTACTTTGGATTTGAAGTATGTTTTTAAAATACAGTACATTAAAGCACATCTTATTTTTTGTAATATAATGGCATTAATTTCCTACATGATTAGAACCAACATGTCAATAAAAGAAAAACACTTGCATCTTTATTAATAGTCAGATTATAAAAAATAGTAAGATGCATTGTAATTCCACTAGAAAGCCCTTTAAGCTAAATATATCTATATATAGATATATTTGTGTGTGTGTCTTAATATCTTTGATAGCTGGGCGTGGTGGCTCATGCCTATAATGCCAGCACTCGAGAGGCAGAGACAGGTTTGCTGTGAGTTTGAGGCTGGCCTCGGCCACATAGGGAGCTTAGAGCCAGCCTCAACTACAAAGTGAAATCCTCTCTCAAAAAAAAAAAAAAAAATATATATATATATTTGACAAAACATAAATGATCTTGAGGTCACTGAAATGTGTTTGCATCCTGATATTTAAAATTATGTTTTCAAAGGCAACTGGAAAATTTTTTAACAAAGTCATTCAAGTTTTTGAACTTTATCTCATTTCTTTTAGTATTCAAAAGAAAAAGATAAGCACCTGGTAAATATCACCAACCTGTCAACATGTAAAATTTATGACCCATTTTATAACATTAATTTTTATTTTTTATGATAGTTTAATGTCTTTGCTTTTTTAAAAATTTGAATCTTTATTGGTACATTATATATACACATCATGATCACACACAATATTAAAAATCTGTACCAGTATATGACACAATTTAATTCTGATTTTTCCCTTTCCCCACCCACCCTACAACCCCCACCCCTATATACATAAGCTTTGTTTCCTCTTTTATTATTACATCATATTTTCCCCTTGTTATTTATCCCTACACCCCCTTTCCCTTTGAATATTTTCTATTTCACAGTATCTATCATATATTCTGGAGCTCATTTACATCTTCAGTTTCTCACACCAGAAAAAAGGTATGATATTTAGAGATCTGTGACCTATTTATTTCACTTAGGCGTATGTCCTGAAGGTGCATCTTTTTGAATATAAATAACTCAAACTTGTCATTCTTTATGGCAGAGTAATACTCCATTTTATAGGAAAAAAATATGTGTTCCTTATCCAGTCTAGAGTTGATGGGCATCTGGGTTGTTTCCAGGATTTAGCAATCACAGACTGAGCTGCAACAAACATGGTGCACATACGTCACTGTGATGTAAATCTTTTAATTCTTTCACATACATAACTAGCAGAAGAATAGCAGAGTCAAATGGGATCTCTAATCCTAGTTTTTTGAGAAATTTCTACACTGAGGTCCGAATTTCAGACCTAGAAGACAGGATTGTAGCCAATGAACAGGAAGGGAATAATTTATGACCTATTTTATTATAACTTCCTCACCAAATATTTTACATCCTCTGCAATGTTTTGACATAAATCTAATTTTTCTTTTTAACATCCCTTTAATTGCTCTCTCACACCCTTTTATCCATGCCAAGCCCTATTTGAGTTACTATAGGAACAACATTGCAGCAAGTCTAAGGATAGTGGCCCAGCTACAAACAAATATTTTGTTTGAATATAAAAGTAAAGGAGACATTCTACGGAGTTCACTTAGCAGTAAATCACATGATAAAAGGAACGGATATGGAAAGTATACAATTGATTATTCCCAATTAAATCATTTGAAGGGTCTGTAACTAATGAATTGTAAAGAAGTGTTATTATCAATATAGATTTATAATACAAATCAAAGCAGAAATAATTCCAGGGCTTCAGGAAGAGAAACTCTTCTGTGGATCTCCATGAGTTTGATGATATTCCTGTGCCTAGTCAGGGGATAAGAGCCTCTTAGGCCAGAACATGGCACAGGACCCTTTACCTCTGGGGGTAGGAGTAGTTAGATAAAATGTCTAAGAAATCTGTATGTTCACATACTTCACAATCTGGTGGAAAAACATAAACCTATATTAGGAGTGCAACACTTATAAAATATAGCTTCTTTAAAGTGATATAGCTGCATGATCTGGAAACAGGTCTTTGAGGCCTAACACATTTCTACAGTGCTAGACTGCCTTCCCATTCAAGTTTTCTTAGGCTAACCATGAAATCCAATCACTCTGCCTTATCCCATCAAATTACAAAAGCTGATACATGTGAAAGAAGGCCCCTGTCACCCAGAAGACGCTGTCAAGGTACAAGACAAAACCGAGTAGGTGACCAGGCCACTGCACCACAGGAATTCATAAAGTTGGGACTGAAGGATTAGCGTTTCAGATCAGATTGGTGATTTTAAACAGCCAATTCATTATCAAACGCTGCGACATAAACAATTTGCCTTAGAGTTTAAGATACTTGAAGTAAATACAGAAACACTCCATGACTACACACATCTAAGGGCCTTAGAACACATCGCTGATTTTAAAAAGTATGTGGGGGAGTACCCCTTTAAGGTCACGTGTGGATCCTACCCATCTTCTTCATATCATTACGGACCTGTAACAAGTCGATGAAGAAAACCAACATCAATGCCTTTCTGCCAAAAGTTAATTTGTAAAGGTTCAAATTTACTATTGGGGTCATCGTGGTTAATAGATACATTGAAAAGAGAAACAGATACAGAATAAGGTTATGTTCCCCAAGTTCGCTCTTGCTTATCAGGGGCTATATGCTCTGACCTTGCAGTTAAAGTGAGACACATTTGAGCAGATGAAATACATCCCAGTGTTAGTAAAACACGTCTCCCTTTGCCTTTCCCACTCTTTCTTCTTCTTTTTCTTTACCTCCACCAATTGTACGTGTTCTACATTGCTTAGTCACAGGTCAACAGGGTGGACAGTGGATCACAGAATGAAAATCACAGAATGGGAATCACAGAATGGGACAGTGCTTGGGAATGCTGAAGGTGGATCAGTGGATTCACCTCATAGGTTGGTCCAGTTGTTTATTTTTTTCTGAAAGTGAAGAAGAAAATAGAACTCTCTCTGGGGTCAGCTATTGACAGACTGTACAGGCAAACATCTACGACAGAGAACACAAAGCTCTCAAAGGAGAATTTTGTCAAATTCGCCAGGCCTTCAGATCCTACCCATCTCAAGATTACTCATTTGCCCTAACCCATTGAACATAATTCTTTGCTGAAGGTCAATGACTTACCCTGTTCCTTGAGGAGGAAAATGTTATACTGAGAGGAGGATTCATTACCAGGACGTAAACAAGAGCTGTGTGTCTTCCTTCAGCAGACTGGTATGTGCCTTGAAACTTAGTGTTCTAAAACTTTTTTCATGAGCTTTTTGCTCCCAAGACTTAGAGAAGAGGGTTCAGAACCTCCCTAAGTCTATTTGCTTCTCTCTCTATATATATAGATATAGATGTAGATACAGATATAGATATCCAGCCCCCTCCATAAAGGGTAACCTACTCATTCTTTTTGTTTCCATTTTTATTTCTTCTTCCTTTCCAACTTGCCCTAATTTTATACCTTCCAACCATTTCTGGTCTTCTATACTGCTGACAAATATTAAATACAGTTCCAAATTACATCTGTGATTCAGTTCTTCTCTGTTGGTGGAGACATGTGTGAATTTAACTCCTCCTGCTATGTGTGTGTGTAGTAATAAAATTCAGTTTAGTGTCCTTCTGAGTTGTTAGGAGAACCCCTAATCAATTCCCATCCAGTACTTTGTTCTGAAAACTTTCTGTTTGGAGAAGAGAAAGCAGAGCTCTGGTCCCGTGTAATTCCAATCATATATGACAGACACAATGGAGAATTTGTCAAAGGGCATCACATCCTTCCATACTATTCAGTTTGCAATTCTCCTTTTTCTGGAATTACAGTGTTACTCTCTGGGCCTTGATTTTGTTGCTGAAAGTTCAGAGTTGATGTTCATGTCTTTGGAAATTAAATACTCCACTGTCTTCTGCCACTGTCTTGTTTTTTTTTTTTCTCCAGAATTATCAAGGTGCTATTTGTATGTATGTGTTTGAATTTTCTTTTTGATGATTTAGGCTCATCTGTTAAATCATTCATTCAAAAGTGAGCAAGAGCTGAAAGATTTGTAGTAAAATACAAACCAAATGTATTCTCGCCATGTCAATATTCATTTGAGGTTCCTCATAAATCTTTGATGTCTCTTGAGAGCGCCTATTTTTCTTACCTGGGTATTTTAAGCAAAATAATGCTGAATTAACTACCTAAATCTCACCTAAAATATTAGCTGAGGACAAGCATCAGAGATAGGATGTTTTATGAAAGGTGGAAAATATCCATCTTATTATGAAGTTTAAGCTTTCATTTGTTCCTAGAGTACTTCTATCCTTGTTGAACTAATCTTGTATAGGATGGATGCATGCTATCCAATGGATTCCACCCAGTCCTGGTACTATGTTCTGATTTTTACCTGTCTTCACTTCCTGAAGAGGCTCCATAGTCTCTGAAGTCTCTTTCTATCTACTGTTTTAACGTTTTATAAATGTGATTATTTTAATCAGGTATTTTCAGGCCATAGTGGGTCACTTGTTGATATCATTCTTCTATTCACGGTGTGGTGTTTAGATCCTGTGGGATACAAACTGAACCTTTGTCCTTTATTCCAGCACTAAGCCCTTGGCCTGATGTTTTATAAGTACTCTGAAAATAATTCTTTTCCTAGAGTTATGTTAATCAAAACAAGCAATCATTAATATTTTCTCTTTTGGTATAGCTCAATAAGTAATGAACAAATATTAGTGTGCATAACATTTTTTATTTTTCAACTTTTGTTTTTACTGTTTAGGACACTAAATCCAAGTACTATATTTTCTTTTAGTCTTTCAAGGTGGAAATTTCCATAAGAAATTATAACTAAGTATTTGCAATAAGAGCTGTTTAATACCCTTGCATAACATTATCAAGCAAAAAAGCCTGTTGTCCAAGAATATTTGAAAAGGTTGTGTTTCCAGTTATTTATCTTTTTTTATTTATCTTTAAAATTTCATTGATTTGTTTTAGTGCAAGTTTAGGTATAGAGAAAAATGATGCAAAATTCTGGAGTTCTCATGTTCTTTTCCAGTATATAAGAGTTTTCTTCTATTATTCATGCTTGCTTTAATGTAATATATTTTTCATGGTAGCTAAGAATCAATGAAATTATTATGTGAAAATTAACTAAAATTCATAGTTTGCAATGGGTTCACCTTTGTGTCATAAAAACTGTAAGTTTTCCCTAATGTGTGAAGCCATGTATCTACCCTTAGATTAGCATAAGAACATAACTTCATTGCCCTAAATGTCCCTGTGCTATGCTCCAGGCATCCACCCCTCCTTGTCCCCTTCTCTTCTACCGCAAACTCTTAGCAGCTACTCACTATTTATTGTTACTGAAAGTTGTATTTTTCAAGCTTTCAAATATATACACATAATCAAGATAGCGTTTTTCATGCGGGCTTTTTCCTTTTGTCCACATGGGTTTAATTTTCCTACTTGTATTGACATGGCTTCATGGCTCATCTTTTTTCATTGATTTCCATACCTTCCATTGTACAGATGCCCCATGATTTATAAGTCCCTTATCTTTTTTTTTTTTTTTTTTTTTTGAGACAGGGTCTCGCGTTGTAGTTCAGGCTGGCCCTGAGCTCACTATGGTGCCCAGGCAAGCCGCCGCGAACTCAGCAATCCACCTGCCTCTGCCTCCCGAGTGCTGGGATGACAGGCGTGAGCCACCACACCCGGCACTGTGGTATGCGGTATTGATTGCTGGTGGGCATGTCTCCACGCCCAGCATTCTATGTGCCTACCGGGGATTGAACTCAAGACCTTGCGCTTGCGAGGCAGGCGCTGGAACCACTGAGCTAACCTTCCGGCCCTATAAGTCCCTCATCTTAAGAAGCACAGCTCCATCATTTTCAAGTTAGGTGAATTAAAATAAAACTGATACAAGTGTTGTTGGACAGATTTTTGTATAGGCATACAGTTTCACACATTTAGTTCATTATTTTTATAATTTATTTAAATTTTTGTTCTGCTCCTACTAAGGTACAGTAAGTAGTGTAAGTTTTGGGGCTTTGAATATAACAATTTACATTTGCCAAATGAAAACAGAGACTTTGTAATAATGCTAAAAGTTGTTAGCTGTGCATTTGCCTTGGAGAAAGCAGCCTGCGGTGATTAAATATATAGGTTCAAAATCTAAGTGCACTGAATTCAAATACTGTGTCTCTGTCTTCTTACTCCATGATCCTGGAAAACATGCTTCACTTTTCCTCGACTTCTGCATTTCATCTCAGAATGGGTTTGACGGTGGTACAGCACAGAGATAAAATGAACCAAAGTGCTTCCAGAAGTGTGGGATAAAATTCAGTTTTTACTGTAACAATTATTATGTAGGTGTGAATCTTCCTGCAGAAATCAAATTCCAAACATCAGTCTGGTGAGCCTCAAAGGGACGTAAAACGCGTCACTGGGGCATCCGTTCTCATCAGCACCTTACTAATTGTTAAGTTAGGCTGGACATTGTGATGATGTCTGAGGTACTGAGAGAGGAAAACAACAACAACAAAAAAGAACTTCCATCACCAATGAACAAATCTCTCCAAAAAAGAAACAGGGGTATTTCCATACAGCATGAAAGAGAAACACTATCCAGATACCTTGTAGGCAGAAATTTGCTTTATCAACAAGGTTGGGGGGGTACATTTAGGGCCAGATATCAGAGTTAGATGTCCAGTTTCTACCTTACTGTGAACACTTCCTCAATCTCTGTATCCATTTCAAACCTCAGTTCAATAAATATTTCAACCTGTAGAGTGTTGTGTTTTTTTTTTCTGCAGTGTCAGGGATCAAACTCACAACCTACGAGGAAGGTGTGGTACCACTGAGCTAAATCCCCAGCTAGAGTGGCATTTTTCTCCCAATGAAGATGTCAAGATTAGTTGACGTAACTTAATAGAAGACAGCTTATTCTATCACTGACCACACAGCAGGTGCTAAACACAGTTTAACTAATCATTACTAATCCATGGATTATCTTTCCATAATCTAGACAAATTTGAGTGTGTGAGAAGCAGTTGATATTTCAAGTTTCATTTACACACAGATCCTAGTTCAAAGGAAACATTTAAAATATTGTGAAAAACTGAGCTAGGGAATCAGTAGATCAAAAGTCTACTTTGGATTCAGTTAATTCAGTTTAACACTCAAGATTTAGCTGAATTCCTTGCTTTATTTAAAGAGACTTGTTTGATGCTTCTGCAACTGTCTTGTACAGCTAAACACTGACAGAAGTGTGATGTCTAAATTAATGCCAGCCATACTAATCAAAGGTTATTTGCTTTACTCTTTAAGCAGAGATTATTCGTGGCATGAGCTGATGTGTTTTGATTTTTCAACATGTCAGCTATAAGATCAGACTGGGTATTTTAGCCTTATGATAATTCTCTATAAATAGAGACATAAATTATAAGTGCTTGTTGATGCAATTCTAAATTGTCAGTTGGGATCCTCCGATCTTGACAAAATATAATGACCCTGAGTTAGAATATCGTGCTGGAGGTGACTTCTGCGTTCATGAGGCCAGGATTTGGGGTGCTAGGAACATCCTAAGTTTTTCACTACGTCCTGTTGCCAGAAGTCTTTCTCAGTCGCCTGGCTTTCTGATGACACATGCTCCTCCTAAGTGTACGTGGTCCAGCTATTTCTACACTCGATCTTAGCCAAAAGGCTGAGAAACGATTGGTCCAGCTATTCCTAATAAGTTTCTCCCTGGCCCTGCCTGCTGCCTTTTATTAAATGGTCATGTATTTACTCCTTGGAAGTCTATACTTAGCAAAAGCGATTGAGTAACACTTATTAACAAACCCTTGGACCAACGGAGATTCTCCCTCTTGAGGATAGCTTGTGCAAGTAAACAAATGCTGTACTTTCAAGGTATTTAAAGAGGTGATAGCAGTGCTAAAAAATCAAAGGTGGTTTTGTCTTATTTTCTGGTTTTGCTCTTTGGAGGCATCCATGGGACAATTTATGAGTATTCAATAGATGGAAAGGGAACCCTAAGGCTAATCACATCAAGTTCTCAATGAATCTCAAGTACTCTTAGAGTTCAGTATGAAGTTAAGGATGCCTTACTCTTTTCTCAGTAGCATAAGTTTGTTTCTTTTTTCTTCCACTATGGCCTAGGATACCTCTATCCTTTTGGGATTTTTGGTAGTTCTGGAAATTCACCCATTTTAGTCTAAGTGCTGGCATCTCTAATGTGCCATCCTTTTCAGAAATCCTCCTATAGTTCCAAATTTTCTCTGTATACTTTCTGTTCACAAGTGTATGTCAAGGATGAGGAGAAAAAGAAATCTATAGCTCTGTTCCTTCTTTGAGCCCTAAAATGTGGAGGGGATCATGCTAGAATGATGCAAATCAAAGGGAGCATATGGATAAAAATTCAGAATAGGACCAGAGATTTAGCTCAGTGGTTCTGGTGCCTGCCTTTCAAGCTCAAGGTCCTGAGTTTGATCCCCTGTAACCACATACAATGCTGGGCGTGGTGACTGATGCCCACCAGCCATCAATACCACATACCACAGTGCCGGGCATGGTGGCTCACGCCTGTCATCCCAGCACTCGGGAGGCAGAGACAGGAGGATTGCTGAGTTCGAGGCTTGCCTGGGCTACATAGTGAGCTCAGGGCCAGCCTGAACTACAAAGCGAGACCCTGCCTCAAAAAAAAAAAAAAATCAGAATAAACATAGTGAGCAACTTTCAGTCCCTTGAAAAACAGAGAGAGGCTAAGATGTTCACCTTGCACTTCAGTGTACCCTAAACTGCAGAAAATGTCTCAACAGCTTTCCTAGAACCAAAAACAGACAGGAGAGTTGGTGGCACAAGAAAGAGTCACTATGTTGAGTCAACAGACACTATTTATTTGGCCAATTTTTACAATTCTCTACAAGC
>PVIC010030045.1:0-22151 GCA_004025085.1 Thryonomys swinderianus
TATGTTTCTTGGCTGCTTTGATTTCTGCCTCTGAGAAGTGTCTGTTCATTTCAGTTGCCCATTTTTGAATTGGGTCTTTAAACTTGGGGAGGCTGATCTGTTTGAGTTCTTTATATATTGCCGATAATAGCCCTTTGTCTGATACACAGCTAGTAAAGATTTTTTCCCATGTTGTTGGTTGTCTTCTAGCAGTGCCAGCGACTTCTTTGGCTGTGTTTTTAAAAAATTTGAATCTTCATTGGTACATTATATATACACATCATGATCATGCTTAACATTGAGAATTTGTACCAGTATATGACATAACTTAGTTTTCATATTTCCCCTTCCTCTGCCCATTCTAACCCCCCTGGCCCCATATACATAAGCTTTGTTTCCTTTTTTTTTAACGATCACATTTTTTCTTTCCCCTCATTACTTACCCCTAAGCCCCAATTCCCTTTGAATATTTATTATTTCACAATATCTATCGCATTCTAGAACTGACTTAGCATCTTCAGTTTCTAATACCAGAGAAGAGATACACTATGTACTCATCTGTGTTCTATTTATGTCACTTATGACTGTCTTCTTTAGGTATGTCCATTTGAGTACAAATGATTCACAATTATCATTTTTATAGCATAGTAATACTCCATATTATTTAGAAAACAAAACAAACAAAGAAAAAAATCATCTTTATCCAGTCTAGAGTTGATGGGCATTTGGGTTGTTTCCAATATTTAGCTATCACAAACTGAGCTGCTATAAACATGGTTGCACATATGTCTCTGTGATATGAATCTTGTAATTCTTTTGTGTATATCCTCAGCAGGGAAATAGCAGGTCAAATGGGACCTCTAATCCTAGATTTTTGAGGACTCTCCATAGTTCTAAAAATGTTGTGGAGTTTTCAGAGTGTTTCTACATACTGTAAGATAATATCAAATGCAAATGAGCACAATTTAACTTCTTCTTCTTCTCTATTCTGATACATTTTTAAAATTTCTCCTGCCTCATTACTCTGGATTGAATTTTCTTTACTATGCTGGATACAAGTAATGAGACTTGTCATTAATTTCTTGCTCTTGATCTAAGAGAATAAACATCTTTATTTTTAATTTTTAAGATTTGAAAATTACTCTTTGAAACTCAATTTTACTGCCATTTAGTTACTTTAAGTCAGTGATTTATGTGGGTGTAGAGATTACTGTAAAGGAATAAAATAGCTTGGAAACCATTCCTAAAAAGTGTTTTTAAAAGTGAGTAAAATATGCAGATAAAATTTAATTTACTCACACTCATTCTGTCTTTACAATTATTTTCAATATTTTTATTCTGCAACAGTATTTATAAATGTTATGGTGATCACTTCTCAGACTTTTGGCCAAGATCAAGTATAAATGTTATGGTGACACCTACTAGCAGCAAGTCCATTTTGTTTAAATTTATACTTTAATATAATGAATTATGATAAACATATGAGAACTTTAATTCCAACATACTTATTGTTGATAGTTTTTGTGTATTATTAGGCATGAATAGAGAAACAAAATTTCATTTCCCATTCTCAAGATGACTCATTTTATAGGATTTATATGTTAGTCAGAGAAACAGACAAATGGGAATTTCCAAGATGTCAACTTCTTCTTAAGTGCATTAAACCCCAGTTTCCCACTCTGGATGATGCTCATAATAAAATATACATAATAAAACTCACAAGGAACATCTGATGTACAGAAAACTTTTCACTGCCTTTATGTTTTCTTAGTACTAAGATAGGATTCAATGTTAGCTAATTCACAAAATTTCAAATTTTCTACCAATTTAGAAGTTGCTACTTCAAAATTTTTGTGGATTTCAGCAAGACTCAGGAGAGCTTACTTGAATAAAAGGTAAATGACAGTATACTTCAAAGTAATTCTGGATATGTGGCTACATTAGCATGGGTTTTATTTAATTTAACATGTCTGGAATGCTGTAGCATAAATCAAAATCCATGTTTAACAGTATTTAGCCATGCAAAATAAATTCATTTGGATTTGACAGAAGAAAGGAGTTTAATCATAAAACCATTTTAAATTTGCATCCTGATATTTCATCTAATTTGTTCTTAGGTGCAAAAAGTTATAACGTTCACTTGAATTCTCAGTAAATTGTTGAGATCATATTCTCAGTCATGGTAGCAAAATAGGATATATTTGTCATAATACCTAAGAAGCAAAGAGGTTACAGTACAACAAAGATAATATTTTATTGCTTTTCTCAGTTAGATACAGTCATAGTCTTTCCTCCCATCTTTCTAGAGCACAGAACCACAAATAGGGGCTAGAAAACATTACAACTATGAGAACTTGCTTTCGAAGTGTGTAAATTGAAAGATTTAAAATAAAATCTGTTCCACCTTTTTTTTTTTTAATTCTTCTATTTTTCCCCTTTGTGATGTGTTATTTAAGCCAAAGCTTTAGGAAAAAAAATTTTAAGACAACTCAGTGTAGATTAAGCCCCTGAAAATGGTGACTATGAGACATACTCAACAGTGTCCTGTAAACGGACTCATTTTGACACCATAATGACAAGACACTGATATCTGGCAAAGCGAGTCCATAGATTTATAGCTTCATCATCTGCTTGCTGATTGCTAGTCTCTCAAGGACAAATGGGCTTTCAGACAAAACTGTAAAAATCCAAGATAAAGCAATGAATGTTATGCCTACTCTAAATGATTATGCCATAATTAGGAAAAAATTAGTAAACAAGCTTAATTGAGCACTTAGAAGACCATATAAAACATTCTTTTTATATTTCTTCCCTAGAGGATCATACTGCATTTTTGTTACAAAATATTATCCAATCTTCCATCGGTCATTTCTTTCTTCCTATATGTTAATTGCCTCCTTGGTGTTTTGTGAGGTGTCAGTATTTTCAGAGAGCTATGTTACTCTGGCACTCGAAAGCCCCTAGGGTTCTTCTTTTCCCTTCTTTTTTAGTACTGATGGTGTTTGACAATAACTAAGTCCTTCAGGTATGAGATGAAGGACAGTTAGAGTTTGAGTGAAACATAAGAAACTTTAAGAGAAAAATCTGTTTGGAAAAGAAGACATGATTCTACTGAACCCTTAGGGCAGAGAAAATAGCCTAGAAATGAGAATGAGCAATGATTAAACACTAAAAATTGTTCCTTTCAATCATCTCTTGACATTTATATGGTGTCATAACACCTCCAGTAATTCTTCTCAGGTTTATGAAAACAACAATAGCACCACTGAAATTACTCAGAAATTTATTCATAACACAACATATAAGTCCATGAATCGAAAGTGTTTTTATAGTTCCTAAAGTGCAGGAATGTAGCTCTATGGATGCCTGGGCAGCTCTGCACATACACATAGCAATATTGAAAGCTTGATGGATTTTAAAACTGTTTCTAGTTTTTTGCAAATATAAAGAATGCTATAACAGTCTTATATGTGCTTCTTTGTTCAAATAGATGAACACTGCTTTAAAATACATTTCTAGGAATGAACAATCTGGGTTAAAGTAGATATGCATTAAAAATATCTATAAATAGCCAGACATGGTGACTCATGCCTGTAGTCCCAGCACTCGAGAGGCAGAGGTAAGAGGATTGCTGAGTTCCAGGCTCGCCTGGGCTACATAGTGAGCTCAGGGCAGTCTGAACTACAAAGTGAGACCCTGTCTCAAAAAAAAAATCTATAGCTATAGCTAAACCATTTACTGAAAAGCCCATACAGTATATGACTATGTCAACCAAGGGGAACTGTCAGTGTTTCAATCTACTATAAATCTGTTAGGGTGAAATTTGTCACTAGTCGTTGCTCTATTTTGCATTCCTTTACTAATTAGTGAAATTTATCTTTTCAAATTTGAAAATATATCTTGAAAGACTTTTAAGGTTCTTATAAAGCAAGTTTTAAATAAAAGTAAATTTATTATGGAGCCACTGATTATTCTGAGAGGAGCATTTCTGTGACTCAGCTTGGTTTGTCCTAGTTTGGTATTGAAGTCCGTTCTCACTTTTCTGGCGGACTTTGTTTCAAAGAGCTATAGGAGAGACAAAAATAGTAACAAAAACAATACTGGTGCCAAGACCAAAAACAACAGGTAGAATGCATTAAGTACTTGCTTTGTTGTTAATCGCTCTAAATCCTTTACATAGAGTAATTTATTTAGTCCTCAGAATACATTTTAATATTGAAGAAACTGAAAGGAAGTAAGCAACTTGCCAAGTCATATATCTATTTGGAAGAAGACTCAAATAAAAAAATAACAGTGTTAACATATATAATATAGAGGCAGATGACCATACATTTACTAGCTGTGGGACCTTGGTCAAGTTGCCTGAACAATTCAGGCCTCTGCTTCCTAATATGAATACTGGGATGATGGCAGTGCTCCCTCCAAGGGATTGTCATGATGACTTAAGAAAGGAAATGTGGTGGAGGGGTGAGTAATGAGGGGCAAAGAAAAAATGTGATGGTAATAAAAAATGGAAACAAATCATATGTATTTAGGGGTTGGGGTTTGTGGGGTGGGTAGGGAATGGGAAAAAATGAGAACTAAATCATGTCATATACTGGTACAAATTCCCAATACCGAGTGGGATCATGATGCATATATACAATATACCAATAATTTTTTTTTTGAGACAGGGTCTCACTATGTAGTTCAGGCAAGCCTGGAACTCAGCAATCCTCCTGTCTCTGCCTCCCAAGTGCTGGGATTACAGGCATGAGCCACCACCCCCGGCAATAAAAAATTTTTAAAAAATCAGTTACCCTATGTAAAAACTGAGATAACTTTTCAGGCACAGAGCACTAATCAAGCAAATGTTAGCCATTATTATAGAGATTCCACACCTCTCAAAGAACTATCCCAGAGGATGAGGTTTGCTCGCTTTCTAGTCTACCCCTATTGGACTACCTGCTACAGTAAAAGGAATTATCAATTACTATCTTTACAAGAACTGTATATCACTCTTGCCACTGGTTTAAGAAATATTCTTTTAAAAATATTTTTGTTTAATTGATTTTATTGGTACATTCTATATGCACATCACGATCATACTTGACATTGAGAATTTTTACCAGTACATGGCACAACTTGATTCTCACTTTTTGCATTCCCCTACCTTCCCTACAACACCCCACCCCCTTTATTCATGCTTTGCTTCCGTTTTTTACCATTAAATTTTTTTCTTTCCCTTCTTTACTTACCACTACCCACTGTTTCCCTTTGAATGTTTTCTGTTTCACAGTATCTATCATACATTTTAGAACTCATTAACATCTTGGGTTTCTCATACCAAAGAAAAGATATATTATTTTCACACCTGTAGTCCTATTTATTTCACTTATGAGTATGTCCTCAAGGTGCATCCATTTGAATATAAATGACCCAAACTTATCATTCTTTTTTTTTTTTTTTTTTTTTGGAGACAGGGTCTTGCTTTGTAGTTCAGGCTGGCCCTGAGCTCACTATGGTGCCCAGGCAAGCCTCGAACTCAGCAATCCTCCTGTCTCTGCCTCCCAAGTGCTGGGATGACAGGCGTGAGCCACCACGTCTGGCATTAAACTTATCATTCTTTATGGTGGAGTAATATTCCATTTTATTAAAAATCCACATTAATACTGTTACTCAGGGGTTGGAGGGTTAGCTCAGTGGTTCCATTGCCTGCCTCACAAATGCAAGGACCTGAGTTCAATCCCTGGTAACCACATACAATGCTGGGCGTGGAGACTCACGCCCACCAGCAATCAAAATCACATACCACAGTGCTGGGCGTGGTGGCTCATGCCTGTAATCCCAGCACTCGGGAGGCAGAGACAGGAGGATTGATGAGTTCGAAGCTTGCCTAGGCTACATAGTGAGCTCAGAGCCAGCCTGAACTACAAAGGAAGACCCTGTCTCAAAAAAAAAAATACTGCAACTTATCAGCAAATCAGATACACAAATCAATGAAGTAGACCCACTTATCCTGTTCAGAACATAACTTATTAATCAAGTATTTCTAGAGTCACAGTAAATTTTTTTTATTTTTTTGGAAAAGTGAAACATGTTATCTGAAGAACTTATTGGGAGCAAAATTTGCTAGGAAAAATTTTTTTGAGATCCTAGGAATTGAGAATGAAATACTGAGGATATAAATTTAAGGTACACTGAAGGCAAGGAATAATACATTGTCTTCTACAAGACAAAAGATAAATGTTTTCTTTTTCTTTCCTTTCGTTTTATTTTTTAATCCTGCAAAGGACAGAAAGAGGAAGAAAGAGAAGCAAAAAATGAGAAGCAACCATAACAGCAGATGATTGGTTACCATGTAGGATGAAAGGGAAAAAAATGAAAATTAAAAACTCTTCAGAGGCAAAGTTGCCTTTTTTCCTTACGTTTTATAATTGACCTACTTGTAGGTTTACACACAGTCATTAAAAATAATACAAAGAAAAAACTGTCATACTTTCTAGAGCTCATTTGCATTTAGAGGTGCTCATATCAAAGAGAGGATCCGGTATTTGCTTATCTGTGATCTACTTATTTCACTCGTTAGCTTGTCCTCCAGGTGTCTCCATTTGCACAGAAATGAATTAAACTTGTCATTCTTTATGACAGAATGATACTCCATTTTATAAAAAAACCCCACATCTTCTTTATCCAGTCTCCAGTTGATGGGCAATTGGGTTGTTTCCAAGGAAATTTGGTGTGGGGATGTAATGAGGGAAAGGAATAAGTAGGATTCTGAAAGAAAATAAAAGAGCCTGCATATAGGGGGTGGGGAGGTGTGGGTGGTTGGGGATATGGGTAAAAATGAGAATTGACTTGTGTCATATATCGGTACAAATTCCCCAATGTTATGTGTGATTGTGAGATGTATATAAATTGTACCAGTAAAGAATTCAATTAAAAATAATAATACAGAGAGCTCTCTTCAACACTTTTGTCATGTTTCTCTAACACATTTTCAAAAACTATAGTATAGTTTCACAACCAGTGAATTGACCTTAACTAATTCATACATTCCTCATTTTGCTTGTGTTCATTTTGGGACATATGCGATTTTTAAAACATGTGGGTCTCTAACATTCATTTTAAAAGAGTTTATGTTTTTCAGTTTTTATGCAAGAGAGTTTTAGCTTTGTACAAATAATGGAAAAAAGATATATATTTTTTTCTGGGCTGCTCTAGGACAGTACAAAAGAAAAGACACATAAAAGTAAAGGTCCAGAATTAAGGAAAACTTTTAGAATGTAATCCCCAATTCAAGAAGCACTTAAAGTACCAAGCTGTATGGAAATCAGTTTGAATGATGTTACATAGAATGAATAATACACCTGATAGGGAGGTTACATATGTCATTCTTGTGTCTAACCTTAAGGGACACAATATGCAATACATCAAAATGACTCAATTTAAGATTTTTCCCATAAATAAATAATAGTGATCCATGTTGCTCAGAGATGCTATTATGGATTCATTCATTTATACTCTTGAATGCATTTATTCCTAATCTCTATTAAGTACAAGTATTTCTGTTTCTGAGGTCTTAGAAGTGAACACTATGGATAAAATCTGTTGCAAACTGGAAACAGATTTGCAGATGTCTACCCTGCCCTGTCTGCCCTCTCCTGCCTGCCCTGCTCTGAGAGATTTTCAGCTACAACTATAGGGATTATTGCGGGTGTCTGCTCTGCATTATGTATGATGAGATTTGGGGTGTGAAGGCTTGTTTCTGAATCAAGTTGAGGCGAACTCAGGTATTTCATTGTCTTCTGGTTGCTGCCCAAAGAAGCAAGGATCGAGCCCAGGCTCAGCCTTTTTCTCAAGGTTCCAATTTTGTTGTTTGTTGCTTGTTAATCCTTTTGCTGTCAGACTCACAAGGGACTGGAGCTTGACACAAGGGTTCTGGCTGTGTCCTCTTCCCCTGTCTCCCCCAAAAATCCTTGCTTCATAGTTACGGTTGAGATTCAAAATGTTCCCCAAAACAATTGAAGGCTTGGTTGTCAAGTACTTGACTTTGCGGAATCGATAGGATTATGAGAGTTCTAAATGGATCAATCTACTATTGAGTTCAGTAGTTGAACAGGCTATAGGGAAATAGGGATTTATAAAAGGAAGTACATCACTGGGGCATGCCTTTGAAGGTATATCTTGTCCCTGGCCCCTTGTCTCTGGCTCTTTCCCTCTTTTTCTGTTTCCTATGTAACAAGAGGTGGGCAGTTTTCCTCCACTATAACCTTTCACAGAGATGTTTCTGCTTTGCCACAGGCATAAAAGTAATACAACCAGCTGATAAATGAACTGAAATGTCTGAAACCATATGACTAAATAAATCTTTCTTTCTTTCAGTAGCTTTTCTCCTGTGTTTTGTCACAGCAATGAAAACTAAGGAACATAATAATGTAGCTAATATTCTAAGGAATGTGAGGCATAATAAACATAAAGAAATGTATATGAGCTAAAAAAAAAACTTGACCACCTATAAAAATCACTTAATTGCCTTTACATTAAAACATGGATTTTTTTTGTGGAAACTTTGTCATAAGTAGTAAGTATTGTTGAAGTTATGAGTGTGATGAAATCTTTCTAGTATTTCTTAATGATTCTTTTATGTTCATAACTACTAAAATAGGTGGTATTTCTATTTCTTTGGGAAACAGTGGTTTAGATGGCTTCTCAAGTCCTCTTTGAGCTCTGTTATTATTTTATGACATTTTTCTGTATAATCATTATATCTCAAGGTGTTCCAGATAATTTCTTCTGTCAAGATGCAAGAGAACTGCATTTAAATAACAAATATATAAAAGAGTGCTTTAATTCTGAAAATGAATAAATCTGTACTTTGAATTACCAGTTTCTTTCTCTCTATTGGTACATTGTATATACACACTTCATTTAACCTACTAAAATTTTTTTCAGAATAAATTTCTGAGCCCTCATAAGATAGATTTATGAAGCTTTCTATTTTCATCTATATCTCTTTTGTTTTATTAATTTCTGCTTCTTGGTGTCTTTAAATTTAAAGCATATCTCCTATGTGTAGGATCTATTTGTATATTTAGCTTTTAAAATCCAGTCTAAAAACATCCTTTCCTTTTAGTCCTTATATTACATCCTTATATTCATTTACATATTAAGTAATTATTAATATAATTTGTTTTAAGCCTACCATAATTATTGGTGTTGTGTCGTTTGCTCCAGAACATATATGCACAACCTTAACCTAAGAGTGCAAACCATATTAAGTAGAATGCTAATTAAGAAACTACAGAGATGTATGCCCTCAAGGTTTATCCAATTGCACATAAATGAATGAAACTTATCATTCTTTATGGCAGAGTAATAATCCATTTTATTTAAAAAATCACATCTAATAAACAAAATAAATAGATCACAGATATGTAAATATCATATCTTTTCTCTGGTATGAGAACCTGTAGATGTAAATGAGTTCTAGAATGTATGATAGATTTTGTGAAATAGGAAATATTCAAAGGAAATGTGGTAGGGAAAAGCAATGAGGGGAAAGAATAATTATGATTTGGAAAGAAAAAGAAATAATATGTATATAGGGGGTGGGGGGTTGTGGGTGGGTAGGGATATGGGTAAAAATGAGAATTAACTTGTGTTATATACAGGTACAAATTCCCCAATGTTGAGTGTGATTGTGTATATAAAATGTACCAATAAAGAATTCATTTTTTTTTAAAAAGAAACTACAGAGAGTTAAAAGTTTCTATATCACATTCAAACATCCAAAATATCAGCACGTTTGGGTTATGTTTTACCCTGGACCATATTTTATTAGTTGTAGAAAGTAAATGTTTTCTTCAATTTAAATTTACAGGCAAAGAGAGGTAATAGTGTTGGTTCCACAAGAGCTACATTAACGAAGAAGCTATTTGATTCAAAATGAGTTAAATCGTGATTCAGTAACAGATCTCAAGATCTTAGTGCCTTGCAGACTCTAGGGTATAAGTCTCATTTAAGCTACATATTTATCAGGAGTAACCTGGGACTCGGCCCCCACAGTGTCTGTCTTAGCACCTAGGATGATGGAATACCCACTTGGTGAAACATTGCTAATTATGATGGAAGAGGGCAAATGAGCTCAACTTGTCAGATCAGTTCAGTACCCAGCCAGAAGTTGCATGTCACTGCTGCTTGAAATTTATTGGCTAGAACAAGACATACAGCCGTACCTATCTATGAGTGTGTGGAAAGTACAACTTTACCACAAACACAGAAAGAGGACATAATTGGAATACTTGGCAAACATTATTAATGTTGTCCACTTGTGACTTTTTCTTTCTGACTCCATAGTCTTAGCTCCTAAAGGGCTAATGTTGTTTAATCCCTCTGCTTTAATTGGCCTTAACATCAACAATAAATATTTCTCACAAAAGGAAATGTATAGAGCCATGATAAATTGATGGTTTCAATGACTGCTCTTAATTATCAAGAAATAAGAATTGGATGCTGGAGATTTATAATAATACTACTGCTAGACTTGGAAAAAGTCTGGCCAAGAATTGATTTCTGCTCTCAACATTGTTTCAGATTGAAAAGTGAAAGCCACAAGTAGATTATTCTATATATTTAATAGTGGAACAAGTCAATTGCATTCAAAGTTGGAGAAATTTATGGAAATAGTTGAAATAAAAGCAAGTAGAATCACTGAAAAGGCAGTTTTCACCAAACTACATAGGAAATTCAAGTTTCGCTATGATCTCAACCATCTTTCAGGGGGACAGTAAAATGAGAGTTTTAAAATAAGATTTTTGTTTCACTTAGAACAGCAGGATGTGAAGGAGAAAGGCAGATAACATCTTTTTTTTTTAATTGGGTGCTCTCAAGAGGCCCTACCTCCCAAAAGTTTAATCATCGCCCTATAGGATCCTGGGGCCAAGACTTATGTTCCTTTGCTGTACTCTTATCTAAACTATAGCACTTATGAAGTAGTGATTCAGAAGTTCAGTACTACAGAAAGGGCCTATCATTGCTTGTTAGGATAAAGGCAGGAGAAAAATCCAAGTAATATATAAACCCATGCAGAATTAGAAACAAAGTATGACTTCTTCTCTTGTCATATGTTATCAATTTCCCTTGTGTTCATTGCTATTTCATTTAAAATTGTCAATTAATATCAGGCAGATACCGAAATAGAAGTGTTAGTGAATAATGCTTGCCATTTTAATGAACCCACGAATAAAATTTTATAGGTTTGTTTTCTAGAAACCATGTACTGCCATCATTAGATGAGAAAGCATACCAGTGGAATTTTAAGAAAGATTGGGTTTTATGGGTGAAGTCCCATAAATCAAATTAGAATGGATATCTCAGGCAAGTCATCATTATTATATATTAGCACATACTTTTTAATCCATAAGAAAAATTCTAGAAGGCTTTTAGAAAAAGCCAATTCCTAGAATACTATAAAGATCATGGTATAAGTCTGTATTGATCAATGAGTGGGTGGCCTGAAGGACAATACTGATCCATATGTTAATGTCACTTTATGAACTTTTGGCCAATTCACTTTTAGAAATGAGGAATGTGTGCCAGAATCAGAACTCTGTCCCCATCATCAAGGGACTCTTGCAACTAGCTACTATGGTATATATGTAAACCCTACATTCTCATCTTGGTTTCATTATAGAAGATATAATATACATAGAACTAATACAGCACATATGTGTGTGTGTTGTATGTTCCATTTCTTACTGTGCACAGGTAATAAACAGCTCTTAGGTAGTACTGATGATGTATCCCTGGTTACAAATGATGTTGTCATACTCACATGTGTGGATGGCCCTGTGATAATTACCGTGCATTATTTGAGACCATATGAAAAACAGTAGACAAGCATAATGGGTTTAAGAGCTGGGTGGGAGTTTTGATGTCCCTTTTCCAGCAACAAGCATACTTTAGAGACCATAATGATGCTCCAGATAGTGAGGTTCTGCCAAGCCACCGGTGCTCACTCTACTTGTTCTGTTGTCAACTATTCCTAAATATCATATGTTATTCTAATATATGTTGTCAAAAAGGCTCTCTTTATTAAGTCAAGTATCTTAATAGTGTAGTAATAGCAAAATACCATGAAACACTTTAGACAGCTTACTATGTGCCAGTCCTAAGTGCTTCCCACTATCTAATACATTTAATCCCCACAATAATTAATGCAATAATCATTATTATCATAGTAATTTAACAATGAGATAATAAAAATCAGTGTTTAAGTGATCTAAACTAAATCACTAAGTCTAAGGCAAAAATTAAGGAGTCAAACACATGAACTTTAGCTTTCAAGACAATACTCCTTTTTAAAGAATAGTTTCTTTCTAAGGGAAAGAGAAGGAATATATATTTAGTAAAAAGATTCCAGGACCAAGAATGAAACAAAGATGGATTTTAATTCCCACCCTGCCACTCACTGCCATATGACATTAGGCAAAGCCTCACTCTACATGGGCCTCGATTTCCTAATCTGGAAAGAATAGCAGCATGGACTAGATGTTTTCTCCAATCCATTTCAGTTTTCAGGGTTTTTTTTTTTTGTTTTTTGTTTTTTTGTTTTTGTTTTGCTTTTTGAGACAGGGTCTCGCGTTGTAGTTCAGGCTGGCCCTGAGCTCACTATGGTGCCCAGGCAAGCTGCCGCAAACTCAGCAATCCTCCTGTCTCTGCCTCCCGAGTGCTGGGATTACAGGCGTGAGCCACCACCTCTGGCATTGTGGTATGCGGTGTTGATTGTTGGTGGGCGTGAGTCTCCACGCCCAGCATTATATGTGGTAACCGGGGATCGAACTCAGGTCCTTGAGCTTGCGAGGAAGGTGCAGGAACCACTGGGCTAACCCTCCGGCCCAGTTTTCAGGTTTTGAAAGTCAGTAATATAGGTTTCTTACTAAAAGGAGAGGCACATGAATGAATCATTTATGAAGAATTTCTTGTTCAAGTAGAATGCTTTGTTTCTAATTCAGCAAAGTAGTATTGCTCTGGGTTATCTGCCTCGATGTAGAAATAGCCTTGTAATTCAAAACTGGATGAGGATCATTGAAACAGAATCCCATCCCTTTTTCTGTCTTTTAAAGACAGGATGTTAACATTATACACAAATAATAAGTATGACATTTAATATTTTGATGTTTTATTGCTTTCCTCTAGAAAACAAAAGCTAGCATACCTTGTGGCTTGACTTGGCCTAATAAGAAGTATTTTTTTCTGTGTCTCAAGACTTGTTGGTCTGAAAATGGTTAAATATTTATGTATTTTTGTTAGGATATACAGTAAATTTTACCGAGGTTAATAGCTCTATAGTTCACCATTTCTGATACTAAGCCATTAAGAACAATGACTACCGTGTTAACATAGCTTTCTCCTGCTCAATAAAACAGTGTGATTTGTAATGAATATTGAGTATTAATGTGTATGGACATAGATTCATTTGTACCACAAATAATCAATTTGGAAAGAAAAACCTTCTGGTATCCAGATTTGAAGAAAAAACAAACTAAACATAAGTAACCAGCTATGATCCCTCAAATATGTGTTTAAGGACACAAGGATAGTTCTGTTCTCTCCACTGGGGAGCAAATGACAGGAAAGCTGGTTTCAAGGATCTAAGAGAGTTTTCTACATGTCAGGTTCACCACCTTTCACTGTCATTTAGTTTTGCCTGTTGAGCACTATTAGATTTAGGTTGCAACAAAATCTTTAGCATCTTCTCATTGGGTGTCAGGTACATTTTTGTCCAGTGATGCTGATAGCTATAGAGTAAGATGTTCTGGTGGTGGTTTCTCTTTTGTTTATAATTAGTTTAGCTGAATAGAACAGGGGGTTCTGAGCTTTTTAAAATGCACAATTGAAAGTCATGAAGCTGGAACTAGCTAAGCCAGCAGGGATCTTGGGTCAAGATCCCAGTGGAAAATGAAAGACCTGATTCTCACAGGATGACTTTTGGTAACTATGAATGTCCCATGAGTTAAGAGAGATGAGCACTGCATACTGTAAATATAAAGTGGCTAAGCTCATCCAGATGTGTCCTCATGATATTCACCACCACATATCCTCTCATCGAGGACAGCAATAGGTGCACATTTAGACCAACATATAAACTTACTGTAAGATAGTCAATATCAGAAATTTTAAATCTAGTTTTCTAGTAGCTTCATTTTTAGTGGAGGATAAGGTTCCTTTCTTAGCTGCATTTTGCAAGAGATATATCTGAATTATAGCTCTTGTTAGTATCTGTATGATGATGAAGAAATTTCTTAAACCCCCTTGGCCTCAGTTTCAGTATCTGTATTGGAATGTTTCAACTTGTTCTAACATGAGAAGTTATAATTTTAAGGCACTAAGTTTTCTTTCTGCCCTCCTTTCCTTCTCTCTTCCTTCCTCTTCTCTCTTTTTCTTTCACTATCACCCTCTCTGTGTCTCTCTGATCTCCATTTCTCCCTCTCTTGCCATCTCTTTCTGTATCTGTCTCTCTGTCTCTGTCTCTCTCTGTGTATCTGTCTGTTGGTCTGTCTGCCTGTCTGTCTGTCTCTCTCTCTCTCATATCAGGGCCTTACTATGTTACTTCAGGCTGTTCTCAAACTTGTGGGCTGAAATGATCCACCTGCTGTTTTTCTGGGACTGCAGGCATGGGGCAGCAAGAGGCCAGATTAAGTCTTTAGTAGCATACCCTGGATTAATCTTAAACTCTTGTTCTTTGATTTTATCCAAACATATATAGACTCAAACAGATCTGAGATTAACAGAATGATACTCTATTTTAGTGCTGCTTTATACAATGTAAACTTCCAATATTTGCATTAAGTTTAATTACAGAATGCTACATAACTATAACTACCTATACGGCTAAGAGACAGCATTTGTTATTTTTAGAGTTTTATGGGCAGGGTACTTCACTAAAATTTTACTTCTAGTATCAAATTTCTCACTAAACTTTTGGAATCAAAGGTGATACCAAGGAAACGACATATTTTTCCTTTGCCCCAGCTCTGATTTAATTGAGAACTAAGACTAGAGAGCTTCATTTCCGGAGAGCAACTTTGTAATTTTCTTAATTAAACAATTAAATATGAATTGGAAAGTATGGCTCACATATGTGGATGAGGAAGTTTTGTGACACTGGAAAGCAGAGTGAGAGAGACTTAACCCTCAAGACTGAATAAATAAAAGCCACACCCAGCCCTGTGAAGCCCTGGAATACTGCAGGATTTTCTGGCCACTTGCTTCCCCCATCCTGGGAATGAGGAGAGCAGAATGTGTGCTGCGCAAGCCAAGAAAAAGGAAAAGAGTACAACTTTAGTTGATAAATGCCCTGCCTTTCTTCTCCCCCACAGAGAAATTAGGAATGCCCTGTGCCTCTTAAATCATAATTTACACCAAGGAATGAAGTCAACAATAAGAAATACCCAAGTGTTAGTGGACATTGAAAATTGGAGTAAAGTGGCTAAGACTTAAGGCAACTGAGATTAAGAATAAAAACATACATTGGCAAAGACCCACAACTTGTAAGCGGAGGAAAACTCATACTCATATCACCATTTCTTTCCCCTCATTGTGACTTCACAGTTTCCATCTTTTACATCTAGCAGAAGACACACTCAACAACTATTTCTCCAACTTAAAATTCCCCTGTGACAAAAGATCATGGTTCATGGGCCAGAGGGTTAGCTCAGTGGTTCCGGCGCCTGCCTCGCAAACGCAAGGTCCTGAGTTTGATCCCCGGATCCCCGGTAACCACATACAATGCTGGGAGTGGAGACTCACGCCCACCAGCAATCAGTACCACATACCACAGTGCCGGGCGTGGTGGCTCACGCCTGTAATCCCAGCACTGGGGAGGCAGAGACAGGAGCACTGCTGAGTTCAAGGCTTGCCTGGGCTACATAGTGAGCTCAGGGCCAGCCTGAACTACAAAGCAAGACCCTGTCTCAAAAAAAAAAAAAAAAGCACAAATAAGACAATAAAAATGAAAAGTGAAGGAAACAAATATATAAAATAGGAAATAGGAGAAATAAACATTGAAACAAAATTAATTATAAAGTTATAAGTACTTTTTATATTTATGTACATTTCTGTTGAAAGCATAAGAGGAAAAACACACTTCTCAAGCAAATCCAGGTTAACAAAATCAATTCCTTTTTTTAAAATTTATTTCTTTATTTTTTCAGTACTAGGTATCAAAGTCAGGACCTTGTGCTTACCAAGCAGGCACAGCGCCACTGAGCTACATCCTTGGCCCCACAATCCCTTTAGATATGGAAAGAAACCAATCAATTTCAGCAGAAGAAATAAAGTTATCAAGGAAGTCGCCAGGTGTGGTAGTTTATATCTGTAATCCCAGCACATGGGAGGCAGAGGCAGAAGGATTGCTGAGTTCCAGGCTTGCCTGGGCTACATAGTGAGCTCAGCGCAAGCCTGAACTACAAAGCGAGACCCTGTCTCAAAAAAAAAAAAAAAAGATCATGGTTCACTCCCCTCTCTCCATTATGATCACTGTGTCCAAGCCCTCAAAATATATTATGAGATTATCCAAAATAGGTTGGTTTGAGTCTCAAACTGATAGTTAATAGCTTACCTTATGTCAGAAACATAGTCATTTGGGGGCTTTTATGTTTCCCTTTTTTGTGGATTAATAAGTGATGAGAATCTGAAATACCTATGATCACTGCCATTTTTCATGGAGTCTCCATTTATTAAATTATATAAAATAATGAAATAGTAATGCACTAATTCTAATGGAATATCTTTTCCAAGTAAAGATAATATGGGTCTTCAAAGTTTACAAGTTCTAAGCATATACTCTTATATTTCAATTAATGAAACTTCATGGATTACCTTCTTAAAATATATCTTTGTTTTTAATTAACAGAGAGTAATGGTACATATTCACAGGGACTAGAGTGACATTGTAATAAATGTATACAATGTGCAGTGATCAGATGAGGGTAATTTGTTTAGTCATCATTTCAGCAAGGACCACCTTTTTTTAATATTCACACTGGGATTACAATGACTGGGCTCAATTTCATTCTCTCCACCAAATATTTAGAAGTTACAATAACTTATGAAGATGTTGTTCTTTATCTCCTAAGTGCTTGATAACACAGAGGAGTAGAGCTGTATATACCTGGGCCCTTCCGTGAGAAGAAAGAGGATCATTTATTCATAAGGATAAGAAAGTTATTCAAGGAGAGAGTCAAGTGTCTGCAGGATGAATGAGTGAGCTCCAAGAGATGGGAACCAGAGCACTTTTGGCAACATAGAACTAAAATGCTGTATTCCTAGGTCGTTACATGCTATTATCTCTCCTCATAACGTTTCCACAACAAACTCTAACACTGCACACCAACTTGATTAATAAAGGTCTAAGTACTTTCAGTGGAGAATTGGACTGTCTCTATTAGACATATGAAAGAGACAAAAAGGTACCCAGGCACTTAGTGAAAGTGATGGTACAAATATCTCATTGTTCTTGGAAAAAAAAGTATGAAAAGATTTGAATGTGCTGAAATTGAAATCATTTAAAAGTAAGTTTGTTTTGAGGTCTAAAACACATTACTGAGGGGGGCATGGAAGACACCATGGTGAAGTCACTCATTAAATGTGCTGCACTACCATAAAAAACTGAAGCAGATTGCATTTTATTCTCTACTGCCAGAATCATCTCATTATTAACAGAGTTGGGAAACTATTGAAGATATAATTAGTCTTAATAACATTATTTATTTTCTTTCTAATACTGCTATGAATTGATATGAAAAAATAGGAAATATATCATTAGCAAGTACCCATACAATATGTCCAAACAAATTTTATATTCTTAGTGCAAATTTTAAAAAACCAACAAGAAGATATCAAATAATTAAAAGCTAATACTCTAGCTAAACAATCTGGCCTGTTATAAGCATCTATAAGGAAATCTAATTCACATATATTAAAATTTTTTTTCAGAATTTATGCTAAAATTTAAGAATATGTTTTAACAGTATTTAAACTCTGGGAAACTATGTAATTATCATATAAAAGTCATAAAAATGTTTGTGTATGTTGTTTCCTTTAAAATAAATTTTTTTCACAAAAGAATCCTAGCCACTAGACCACCAGGGAGAGGTGGTCAAATTTTGTCATAAAAAAATACAGCAAACATTCTCAAAACAAAACTGAAACTGTTTTTTCACATGTTTGGATTTTACCTCTGATATATATTTGATAAATATGAAAGTGAATGAATGAAGTTTTATGTTAATATGGAGCAGTTAATAAGAAATACATGTTCTCTAATGACCACACCGCTATTAAAAAGCAGAGACTTATTGTTCCCTTTCCCTTTCTCCTTCATCTTCAGTGATATTAACATTTCACATATATAATAGTAATTAATATTTATGATCACAGGATGCATCTGAGACATTGTCATTGTGATTAATTTTAAACTTTTAAAATCTTACTATATATGGTAGATACTATTTTCTAAAATATTTGTTGTTACATTATCCACTAAGAAGCAGAAAACGCCTGCATCAGTTGCCAGGAAAAGTGAAGGGTAAGGCTGTCAGGCTGCGATTTAAATTCCAGCAGTGAAAGCTCTACCCGCCTTCTTCCCTACCATGGCTGTAGCGCCTGCCTATGACCCATCCGTGCCCAGGCTCGGCACAGAGCACAATGAAGAGAGATGGAGAAGAAAATCACCCTTTTCTCTGTTCACATCAGTGAATTCACAGTTACCTCCTATTTCTTGAAGCATTTCAACAGATTATAGAACCATCTGATCATTATGTACTTGAGAAAGAATGTTCTCTTTATTTCATCATCCTGTGGAAATGAAGTGCAAATTCAAGAGGGCAAAATCTATCAACCTCATTGAAAGGAAAGGAATAAGGGAGGGTAATACATTTTTTCCATCAAGTATCCATTATTCAAGATAATCTTTCATCTACCAAGTAGAAGGCCATTGAGTCCCATATTCCAATTGCAAAATGGTTAAAGGAAATTAGGAGATCGGAGAATAGTTATTTCTGATTTAAAGTGCAGATTGAATCCTCTAACATTCTTAATGGCCATAATGCTAGCTTAGCAAATTATTGAGTGACATGATTAAAAAATTAGTAATATATTATGTGAATTTCACATTGACTGCAAGATAAGGCAAACTATACTACCAAGCATCAAAAGTCTATTTTAATGTTCCTATTATGAACAGATGGAACATGGATGTCTAAAAAGGCCAACTTTTTATTAAAAGACAGATTGCAGTCAGATTAGGATGAAGAAAGATCCCCTATGCAAAGGTTCTCTGCATTTTAAAGTACTAAGAAGACTTTTACTTGACATCTCTGACATCAGATATTTGAATTTCATAAAATTTGTAGTTGGAACAACAGAAGTATGCATTAGCCACAGTAAAAAAGGAGAAAATTTTTTCCTCTGAGAAAAGAGGAAAAATGACTTGATTTGAGCCGACAGAGGACAGATATTTTTTTTTCTCAATCGTCACCAGATAAGTGAGTTACTACCTTTGTCCCTCAGTGGAGCGGGTAAACTAGAGCAGTGCAAGCTGACAAGAGACACAGGTTTAAGATGAGGAGGTGGTTTTGGCTCCTGAGTTATTAAAATCAGGATGACTTGGAGGACATTTCTCCACATCTGAGACGGATTCCTCCAATACTCAACTCTGGCACAATAAAGATGTCAAATTTATAAGGTCTCATGTTCCTATCAACAAGATTGTCCTTACTCAGTAATGGTTACTAGGCTTAGGGTCAATGTTACCCAACGGCAGAGAGAAATACTATGCTCTCAGTGCCTCCTCATTCTATTCCAGAATGCACTTGAGAAAGAAGGAGGATTCTGATAAAAATTAGGGAGTGTCTCTTAAACACCGAAGCTTTAAGAAGGTAATACTGAAAGGCCTCCACCTAAAAAGCGATTGGATATGATGCGAATATGTGTTTGAAATCTAAAAAATTTAGGTTTAAAATCTAGTTATCCAACTGACTTTGTATGTAATCTTGGGTAAACTAGTATTCCCTATGTTCTCATTTCTGTTATCTATAGACTAGGTCAGCATAGAATTAAGCTCACAGATTAGTGGTGAGGATTGAGGAAAGTCAAAGTCCAGGTATATACTTAGCATATGATTATTTTTTAAAATTGAATTTTGCATTGGTACATTTTATAGACAGCTCAGAATCACACTCAACATTGGGGAATTGGTATCAGTATATGACATGAGTTAACTCTCATTTTTACCTATATCCCAACCCACCAACAACCCCCACAACTTATATACATGCTATTTCTTTTTCTTTCCAAATCATATTTATTCTTTCCACTCATTACGTTCCCATGCCACATTCCCTTTGAATATTTCCTATTTTACAAAATCTATCATACATTCTAGAACTCATTTACATCTACAGGTTCTCATACCAGAAAAAGATACAGTATTTACATATGTGTGATCTATTTATTTTACTTATTAGTGTGTCCTCAAGGTGTATCCATTTTCTTAAAACAATGGATGACCAAGACTTGTTACACAATGGTTCTATACAACCTGTTTTTGGAGACAGGGTCTCGCTTTATAGTTCAGGCTGGCCCTGAGCTCAGGCAAACCTTAAACTCAGCAATCCTCCTGTTTCTGCCTCTCGAGTGCGAGATTACAGGCTTGAGTTACCACACCCTGCAATATACAGTTTTATATTGGAAGTGCTGAGAAGCAGACTCAGTTTGAGTACTTGATATGCATTTCAATCCAAGTATGACAAAGCCCTGAACTGTAATAGCAGATTCTTCTGAGATCATAGAGGTACCAGAGGTACACCATAAAACCACACATGTAGCTAACTTTTCTTAAAGAGCTGCAAATAAATTGCTGGAGAGGTAAACTTTAGATTTAACATTAAAAAGAGGCCATGACATAGACACACACACACACACATTCACGCACACACACACACACACACACACACACACACACACACCTTGTATTCCCTGAAGTTCTAAAAGCTGATATTACTGAATGAAATTATAGCTCCAAATTTCTAAGTTACTATTGGCCCAATAAGGTCAAACTTTGGTGCTTACAATTCCATATGGTGACCTCAAATTGGCTCAAAGTGGTATGGGATGTAATCATTTTGTGTACGAAAACCCCTAAACCAAGAGTCCTTGTGGCCATCTGCTCTGGTTCCCACCTGCTATTGGAAGCTTCCTGCTTTCACACTGCGATAAACACTTTCACTCATTTCTGTCTTAATTCTCTGCCTTATGATTCTTTCTGAATTGAGAGAAGAATACACCAGCCAGACAGTAACATTTGACATATCATTTCAACCCTCACTACCTCAAAAAGGTTTTCTTTATATATAAAATGGAGTGTTACTCTGCCATAAAGAATGAGAAGTCTGAGTCATTCATACTCAAATGGATGTACCTTGAGGACATACTCAGAAGTGAAATAAATAGGTCACAAATGTATAAATTCCATATAAATTCCATACTCTGGTATGAGAGACTGAAAATGTAAGTAAGTCTTAGAATATATGATAGACACTGTAAAATAGAAAACATTCTAAGAGAAATGGGGGTAGGGGTAAATAATGAGGAAACAAATTCATGTATACAGGGGGTGGGAGGTTGTAGGGTGGTAGAAGAATGGGGAAAAATGAGAATGAAATCGTGTCATACACTGGTAGAAAAAAAATATTCCAGATTCCTATATTTCAACTCAGTGTGAATCTCTCCTTCAGAGAATTTAGTAAAATTTGAATATTATATGTTTGTGCTTGTATTGTGGATGACCATCTTTTCCACTATACTACACTGAAAAACAAAAATCATATAGTTTTTTTTTTCCTTTGGACTGTATTGTTGGGGCTTAGCATAGTGTCTGACATAATAGAATATAAATGTGCAATAAACATTTATGAAAGAAAGGGAGAGGAGGGCCGGAGGGTTAGCTCAGTGGTTCCGGCGCCTGCCTTGCAAGCGCAAGGACCTGAGTTCGATCCCCGGTTACCACATATAATGCTGGGCGTGGTGGCTCACGCCTGTAATCCCAGCACTCGGGAGGCAGAGAGAGGAGGATTGCTGAGTTCGCGGCGGCTTACCTGGGCACCATAGTGAGCTCAGGGCCAGCCTGA